>PVIW01007519.1:0-71837 GCA_004026585.1 Noctilio leporinus
TCCAGCACTTGGCTATTGTAAATAGTGCCACTATGAACATAGGTGTGCATAGGTTCTTATGAATTGGTGTTTCAGGATTCCTTGGGTATAGTCCAAGTAGTGGAATTGCTGGATCAAAAGGCAGTTCCATTTTCAGTTTTTTAAGGAAACCCCATACTGTTTTCCACAGTGGCTGCACCAGCCTACATTCCCACCAACAGTGTATGAGGGTTCCCTTTGCCCTGCATCCTCGTCAGCACTTGTTGTTTGTTGATTTGTAGCAGGAACTTTCAAATTTAGCAGGACTTGTCTTCACCATCTTGCCACTCCCTTTTCCAAGTGCTTCTTTCCAAGATTTTACCTCCTGGGCTGGAACCTCATGTCCATGTAGGCTTAGGAGAGTAACCCAAGCATTCAGTCCTTCTGTCTCTTTTTTTATCTAAATGTCACCTGTGTTTCATTCTTTCTGGACACTGCACTCTGCCTTCCAAAGTAATAGCTAATTACCTGAAGGACCAATCTACTGAAGGATGGCCTGCTAAAACAGGATAATGAATTATTTTTTAAAAAAGATTTTATTCATTAGTTTTAGAGAGAGGAGAAGGGAGGGAGGAAGAAAGGGAGAGAAACATCGGTGTATGGTTGCCTTTCACCTGCCTCCAATTGGGACCTGGCTGGAGACCTGGCTTGCAACCTGATTTTGTGCCCTAACTAGGAATCAAACCAGTAACAATTGGGTTTGCAGGCCGGTGCTCAATCCACTGAGCCACACCTGCCAGGGGTTGGATAGTGCATTATATTCCTCTCCCCTGAGATATTGTTATTTTAACAGGAGACCCAATGGGTACACCTGCTATGTGCTAAACCATAAGGATAGCTCTGACTCCTATAATTTCAGCTCTGTAACTCCATGTCTGAAAGTCTACAAACACAGAAACTAAGAGGTTGGGTCAGGATTTGCATAATTATGATGGAGAATGAGCAATAAAATTTTCCCATAACCTGATCTGAAAGCATATTTTAATATTAATGCCTGGAAAGAAAAAAAAGATTGTGTCATGAGGAAAAAGTATTCCTTAAAGAGAAGCAGAAATAAAATGAACATACTAGGTAGATATGAGAGCAATCCAAATTTCCCCCTTTAAAAATAAGTATGAAGGTCTTGACTGGTGTATCTGTTGGTCGGGAATCATCCCACCAACCTTTCACCAAAATGAAAGGTCACTGGTTCAATTCCTGATCAGGGCACATGCCTGGATTGCAGGTTTGGTCCCCAAACAGGGCATGTACAAGAGGCAACCAATCAATGTTTCTTTTTCACATCGGTGTGAAGCAACTGATCGATGTTTCTCTCTCACATCATTGTTTTTCTCCTCTTTCTTCCTCTCTTCCCTTCTCTCTAAGAATAAATTTTAAAAATCTTTAAAATACATAACTAGGAAAAAATTAAGTAGCCAAATGCAATATACCACCAGGTCCATCTGGCAAGGAGAGAAAGAAGGTTAGGAAGGCAGCCATCCAAAATATCCACCTTCATGGTATAAACTACAACATCATCAGGGTTAGCACCTTACCCTGGTCCTGAGGGCTTGGACCTGGTCTCTCAGTTGCTTTCATTTGCTACCAAATAAGATTCCTCTATAACATCATGGTTATGCTATGCTCCCTAAATATATCTTTTGTTTTTCTAAAGGTATCAGATTAAAAGAGATACTTTCTCATTTATAGCAATGTATGTGCTTAAATACCAACAAGTACCATTTGATTTAAAGAAATGCATACTTATAGAATATAGAAAATAACAGGAAAATCCAAGTCATTCAATGAATAATTGCTAAAGAATTTCTTTTTACCTCAGTTTACATTCAGTATTATTGGTATTAGTTTAGGTGGATAGCAAAGTGGCTAGACTGTCATACACTATATATATATGGTTGGGTTCATCTTGTGTTTAAAATTTTGTAGTGTGATTTTTCCATCATGTTATATAACATTCTTTATAAACTTAATTTTAATGACTTCATGGTATACTATATTGAGGTACTTTAATTTATGAAATCATTTTTACATTGCTGAACATTGTTATTTATATTATGCATTATTATAAATAACAATATTATGTGATTATTTGTGCACATGTCACTGCAATTCCAATTACTTCCTTTTGGTGGATTGCTAGAAGTAGAATTATTAGGTTGGTAAGTTAAATATTCCAAAAGTCCTTACCATAAACTGCCATATTTTTTTCCATCAAGTTTATAGCAATTTATCATCCTACCAGAAAATACAAGATATTCTTCTTGTCATGCCCCCACCATGCAAGAAAATAAAGGCAGATGTATTTTAGAATCAAGGAAGTTTGTGGCTTGCCAGCCAAAGCACTCCAGTATCCATTTCCCCAAGTAAATTAAGAAGTAAATATTGTAATAACACCAAGTGTAATGAACAGACTACTAATGTTGCAAGCAGGTTCTTAAGTGATCTTTTATAATCATCTCTTCAGCTGGTGCATCAGTCAGGGTCCCAGTAGGAACTAGGCTACTCTACAATGGGGAACTAAGGAGGAGCATTTAATAAGTGAGCATTGACGAGTGATGCAGAGTCAAAACTTGCCGGAGGATTAGCAGGGCAGCGTGAAGGAGCTATGCCACCCCTAGGATGATAGAGGAAGGGAAGGGAACAGGACCAATCATTGGAGAGAGAAAGGATGCCCAACAGGTAAGAACAGGAAGAGGGACATCCTGACTTCATGTTCCTCCTGTCTTTCTTACCAGTGTCTTCCATGAAACCAGCACAGTTTCATCCCAGAGGGCAGGGTAAAGGAACCTGGTTACAATGTACTGAATGTTTGTGTCTCCCGCAAATCCATATGTTAAAGCCCTAACTCTCAGTATGATGATCTTAAAAGGAGAGACCTTTGGGAGGTACATAGGTTTAGATGAGGTCATAAGGGTGGAACCCCCATGATGAGATCAGTGTCCTTCTAAGAATGGACAGAAACCAAAGTCCTCCCTATCCACCATGTAAGGGCACAGCAAGAAGGCAATGTCTGCAAGCCAGGAAGATTCCCCACCAGAAAAGGAAATGGCTGGCACCTTGATCTTGGACATCCCAGCCTTCCAAACGGAGAAGTGAATGCTTGATGTTTTGTTATAGCAGCCTGAGCAGACTAAGACACGGGTAGATAGAGTCATACAGCCCAGCCTCTCAGGTCACAGAGAAGAAGGGCAGAAAGTAGACCTGGAGGGGCAGACTGACACCACTCCCCAGACAGCTAGTTAGAGACAAGCAGATTTGCAGGATGGGAACAGACTTTGCTTTGTAAACCACCACAGTAAAGAATCCATCTAGTGTTGTTTTCTGTAGAAGTCTCAAGCAGCAAGTGGCAAAATGATGATGTAATCATTTCCCCTTACCTTAGTAATTTACAGAATGAAGATCTTAAAGTTTTCTTCTTCTCAAGAGAACAGAGGATATTTGTGGGTCTAATAATATCTTTGCAAAACAGAAGAAACATTATATCTTTAAATTACCCAGGCAGGGGAACACATTCTAATAAGCAATTGAGTGAAAAACCCTACTGTGATTAAATTTATTTTTCCAGAGGAATGGAGGAAATAGTCATGAATGTTTCATTAAGGCTCCTCCTAATCATAAATGTATACCCATGTCTTAACAAGTACATGTTTTTAGCACTGCAACTCTCCAAGCCAGCAAACAATTCTGTAAAATTATCTTTAATCCCCGACAAATGACAAAAGTCCCACTGAGGCTTTATCACACATTATTTAGTAAATCCATGAATCTACAAACCAGGAGACATGGAAAACCATGGCAACCAGGAACAAGATTGGAGAGACAGCCAGTGTTTGAAGGACAGCACTGGGAAGGATATACAGTATTCCTGACCTCTGAAGCCACCCTCCCCATCCTACCCGACATGACTTGACCTTGCCATAGCCCCTCATCTTTCCTCTGCAGACACAGTACAGGAACTTGAAGCTGGAATGGTCTTCAGGAGTTTAACTGGCCTAGTCTCTTGCTTGCAGACCTATTGTTATCATTTTACACGTGAGAAAAATGAGGCCAGAGACTTCAAGTTGCTCGTCTAAGGTCATGGAACCAATAAAGAGAAAGATGAAATACTAGAACTCAAACCCTGATCTTTCTAGCCCAGTGCTTTTACTAATTCCAGTTTTTGCATGGTCTGGTTCTATAAATGAATGGAATAAGGAAAAAGGGAACTCAAATTCTCCATATGTCTCTGATGGTAATAAATATGCTGTTATGGCCATTCATAATAGCATACTAAAACTGAAATTAATCTACAAAACTGCACACACTGGTAAAGAAATTTCACATCTCACAGCAAACTCATCCTTCAGAAAATATCATGAAATATATCTGGTGCTGGTTCCTATCAGCATAGCCAACACAGACCTGGTGCATTTTTATTCTTTCTAAGTCTTCATAATTGTTAGAGAATTTGTTTATTTAGTTAATGATAAATATTTTAAGAACATGAGAGCAAGTATCTACTGAATAATGGTAATTAAGCAGACAAAAATTATAAAAGCATAAAGACATACAAGGACAGAAATCCTCTACTTTGAGCTAATAAAAGCAAGATTGTGATAAAGCTTACAGCCACTTGGTTATCATCATCATCATCACTTTCCAATCCCAGGAGAATCTCAGTTAAGACAGAGAATTCTCATCTTTTATGGTCTTTCATGATCATCTCTAAATGTTTGTCGGGGACCATCCCTGCTGGATAAGTCAGGGTTTTTTTCCCATTCATTCTTTTGTGAGCATCAAAACAGATATCCCAAGCCTTGTACCTCCAGAACATTTGAGTTAGTGTTCTGGGATGGACCCCAGGTACCAGTGTGCTGTAAAAGCTCCTCAGGTCATTCTGATGAATCAAAACAAAGATGACTGGGCTCTATCCCAGAACAACTAAGAATCTCTGCAGTTTAAGGCCTGGGTGATCTGTTGTGAAAAGCTCCCCCTCCACCTTCAGCCCCTAAGTTGATTCTCAAGCATACCAGAAGAATGAGTAATGCTCTCTGCAGCTGATAGGCATAATTCTATGCACCACACAGGATATACTGGAACAGTGATCTATATGAAATGGAAATTCAAATATAGACAGACTCCAGTCATTCTCACAGCTAACCTCTCATTGGCTTTCTAATTTGAATAAATGCTAAATTTGCTCCTTAGGGCAACTGTTGAGTGTATTGAAATATACCATGAAGTTTGCATGCATAACTCTGATGCATTTTTTACTGTTTTTTCTTATATTCACATACCATCTTTATGAGCACTAGCTTCACACCAAATAATAAAAATGTACATTAAATAAGAGTCAAGCAAAAGCCCTAATTTGAAAGTGTTTAATTTTACTATAAGAATCTTTTTGTTCCCTCTCTTTTAATGTGTTAAAATAACTTTGGGTCCATTTACAAAATTTATGTTGATTTAAGTGAAACATAAAAATACTACATCATTTTGAGAGTATTATGCAGTATGCTAAGTGAAATAAGCCAGGCAGTGAAAGACAGATACCATATGATCTCACCTAATACAGGAACCTAATGAACAAGACAAACAAAGGCGCAAAATAGAACCAGAGACATGGAAACAAGGAACAGACTGACAGTGACCAGATTCGGGGAGGGGGGGCAGGGGAAGAATGGGGGAAAGAAGGGGGAGGGTCGAGTCAAGAAACATGTATAAATGATCCATGGACATGGGCAACAGGGTGGGGATTGACTGTGGGAGCGAGGGGGTGAGTGAGGTAGTGGAGAGCCAGCCACAGGGAAAAAATTGGGACAAATGTAATAAAACAACAATAAAAAAAAAAGCCTTGCATCATTAAAAGTGTATAAATTGGAGTAACATCAGTGGCAGACTAGAAAATCCATCTCAGACAAGAGCAACCTGACATTTTTTAAAAACACTTTACAAGAGAACAAGTCACCATCATGACATCTTAAATTTTCAGAGTACAAAATGTCAACACCAAAAGGACTGAGTTGGTAAAAATTGAGAACAAATGGGGCCAGAGAAGTAAAGTCTGTCTCAAACAAAACAAACTACTGCAAGATTTTGCACTTCATCTAATAACTGCAGCACATTGGTATATTCATACTTTCCTTTTTCCTCTACAGATTCATTCCCTCTGCTTTGTGCAAGCCTGAATGGTGAGCTACAAAAATGTCATAAATTATAGAGTGCAAATAGTGTTGAATTGTGCTCAAAAGAGACCCAAAGTGGTAATCATGTATTCCTCAATTTGAAATGCACAGAAAAACACTCTGGCCTACTGTGCAAAATGATGACAATTGCAAAAACAGTTCAGGAGAGCTGATCCCTGATTTCTGCTGCCCCAGAAGGGAGGGTAGATGAGAAGACAAGCTGGCATGACTAAACCATCATTCTATTAATGGAAAGTCCAAATACAATGGAAGGGCAACATTCTATTTACTCCAACTAAATTAGATCGAATTCTTCTTGTCCAGCATGCCAGATACGTTCAAGTGTTAAAAGACCAATACAAATGTTGTTCTTTGCTGCATAAACTTGAAAACAGAACGGATGTTGTTCATGATCCCTGTGGGGTGACCCATACCAGGAGTAAAGGCCCACTTCATCCCCCCCTCACATGCTGTAATCATCTTGTTGCTTCTCCTTAAATACCAAGTTGTTTAAAAGGTCATCAAGTATGGATAGGTCATGCAGGATGTCTCCAGTTAACCTCTGTAATTCACATGCATGGTTGAGCCATATTAATTTCAGGTATCAGTCAACAATCTGATGTCAGGTCAAACAATAGGTGGGGAATATAATTACAATTCAGTAATCATTAAAAGGTTTACATAAACCAATAGTTTTTGACTCTCCCATCTCTCTAGCCTCTCTCAGCACCCCTAAAAAGCAACAGATGATTGATTTGCATTTCACCTTCTCCCTTCTTTTGCACTGCCTCATTGCCCATCAGCAGACTAATGCTCAAAACGTGACTGACAGGAAAGAGAGAGAGGAGCATAAAGATTCTATAATATTTCTGCCGTGTAGTTACCTAATGAGTACTCAAAAGTTCACTGGAGAGAAATGGCCCTGCCCAGTTTCTGCTGCTATTAACATCCTAGAGTCCCAGAGGACACCCCAAGTACAACATGACTAAAACTTTATTTACCAGTGATTATCCAGGAGTACCTTCCTCTTACCTTGCAGCCTCCCTAGAGAGTCATTCCACCATTAAAACCTGGGGTAACCCTTGGCTCCATCCTACACTGGTATCAAGCCACACCAGTCCCAACTGATTTCAACTGCTCCTCCAGTACCTCTCAGAATCTTCCTTTCTTTTCATTCCCAGTGTTTGGACCGAGAATAAAAGAATGAGCAGAAAATTTCCAGGCAAACATGTTTGGAAACAATTCAGAGAAGTTATCTAATAATGATATCATGCTAATGATGATATTAATAGTTGCTCTTTTTATTTATTTGAATGCCTACTCTGGCCCTAGGGACTGTGATAAATATTTTTACATGTAGTGTCTTATTTAATCCTCACAAAATCCAATAGGAAAGAACTTTTAATATTCCCATTTCTGAAGTCATAAAGATAGATAAAAGAGCTGGAACTCTTACTCAAGAGTGCAATGATCCAAAATAAATGCCCTTCTTAGCCACGTCTCTACGTTTGCTTCCAAAACCAATAATATTCACTTGTTCACTGATAACTATCTGATCAAGTGCTATCTGAATGCCAAGTACTGTGTTCTTAGTCACATACAGAATAAATCAATACTCACACACTACAAAGTAACAGTATATTAACTCAAGCTCCAATGGATAAAATTTATCACAGAAACTATAGCAAATAAGCTAAAAATAGAACAAATAAGCTTTGTTACCCAGCAACTCAATTAGGTAAAGATTGAGCTATCAGAAAATAAGGTGTTTTTTTTTTTTTTTTTTTAATTTTTTGAAGGGAGAAACAAAACATATAAGCTATAATGATGAAAAAAATAAATGAGGCTTTGAAAAAAATGGACACTGACATTGATTCCCATGTGTCTAGGCTGTCAAAATTTGAGCATGGATGAAACTGGAGAATATCATGCTTAGTGAGATAAGCCAGGTGGCGAAAGACAAATATCATATGATCTCACCTAATACAGGAACCTAATGAACAAAACAAACAATGGAGCAAAATAGAACCAGAGGCATGGAAACAAGGAACAAACTGACAGTGACTGGAAGGGTTCAGGGGAGGGGGAGAAAGGGGGAAAGAAGGAGAAGAGTTTAGTCAAGGAAATAGTATAAATGACCCATGGACAACAAGGTGGGGATTGACTATGTGAGAGGGGATGGCAATGGGGGTGGGGGGTGGGGATGGGATAAATGTATTACAACAACAATAAATTAATTAAAAATTTTTGAGTCCCACTCATCCTCATTCATTCTGAGGAGCTGAAGGTTAATCATCAGATCCCCTTATTATTAATTCCCTAATCCCCGAAGAGAAATCTTGTAACATTATTTAAGATGATGTGAGATTGCTACAGAACATCCAAATGCCCTGAAACAATGAATGTTTTCCAAATACTGAGTCATGCACTCCTTTCTTACCTGTACACATTAAGCCTGTGATTATTTCAGTCCTTTGAGGGCCACAAGTGCCGCAGAGTAGATAAAGAACCTTATAAAGACATTTAGAAAAACACTTATGTTTTTAATTTAAGGCTCTCTCATTTAAGCAACTATTTCATTTGTTTTTTATCTGTTTAATTAAAAAAATTAAGTGTTAGTTTAGGTACTGAAGAGTCCTTGATAAACAAGAGGGAGAAAAATGCTCCTTGTCCCATTAAACCTCATCTCGGATCTTATTTACTATTAGTTTTTGCAAAAGAAAATAATAAGAAACCATATAATCAATGAACAGTAGCACTTGAATAACTCACTGTACAGGTACGGGTAACACCTGGACACCTATCAGAATGCAGGGCTGAGCAAAGGACAGGGGAAATTTGAGCCCTGGGTGATGGAAGGTGATTCCAGAAAGTGAGCAGTTTACAGTCTGAAAGATCTGGCAATGGGTAGTAGGAACCAGGTAAAGGGGACTAGGTGTGTTGGTAGATCTCTAGCCCATAAGAAGACATGGGTCAAGGTTTGAGGCAAAGCACCTGTCTCTAGAGTTTGAGGCAGGAAACCAAAGTAGGGATGGAGACAATGGGGTCTGAGAGCTGCAAACCCACTCACTCACATTAGGATGCAGAAGTGGTTGGTGCAAATGGAAACAGGCAAGGCTCTGTACTTTGTGTGGGCCCAAGATCAGAATAGGACTCACAGGGCACTGAAACTGGGAGCCACTGCTTCTCTGTGGCATTCAGTCCCCCATCTTCTAGAGGACTGGTGCCAGGAGCCATGGTGAAAGGCAAATTATAGGTGAGGGTAAAATGGTTAAATCTAGATGTGAGGGTTATAAAGGGATTATAAATCTACAAGGACTAGGGTCCAAAAAGAGCCTTAAAAGTGGTAACCGTGTTTCACAAGAAATCTCCTATTATCTTGAAACTCTGGGATGTGTTCTACCAAAACAAAAAGGGTGGAAAATTAGAACAAAAACTAAAAACCAGATAATTACCTAGAAAGTTTTGCCGACCGAATGTTAGGCACCTTGATATTTAAAAATTACATAAAGGAGGCATTAGAAATACCAAGTTATTTTTGTGCTCCAATCAGGTGTTGGCAATAACAATGATCTATTTTCTGTATACAGCAAATTCTCCACAAAAGGCGACTCTATGTCCTGTAGCATTTCTCTCACCCTCTCTCAATAACAGAAATGCTGCACTCTATATTGTTTATTCTGAGAGTGTGAAAAAGGATAGAAAAATAACCAAGCTAAAAAGAAATAAATAAGCAACTAACATGGCTGACGGTTTGTCATTTAAAAAATCACACATTTGTTTCTTTCACATTTCTTCCATATCTGGGTTCACAGCAGTTAAATGGAGAAATTTTACATTTCTCCTCTAGAAGGGCAATCTGAAACAGACCAGTGAATCTAGCCAGCTAAACCTAAAAGGAGCAGAATAAAAGGAGCTGTCTCTTGCCAGAGGGCTGGAGGTACTCTTTTGGCCCCTCTCTCGGGCCCAGAAACTGAACTATATGCTCTCTGTTGTGAGACCCCCTTGTTCCTTGGCCTCCATGGTTGTTCAGCCAGAGGCAAGCACCCACCTGCAGGAGATGGGAGGGAGGAGGAGAAAGATATCAAGGTATTTGTACCCCAGCACCCTTCTGTAAAGGTCACCACAGGTTACAGGATCACACAGGTTCTGTCAGGCAACCTTCTCCACACAGCCATCCCACTTTCCCCAGGTTTCAGAAATTGCTCCCTCCTCTGGCACCCTCACAGCCCACTCTACCAGCCACATGACTTCAAGTTTCCCCCGTTTTCCTACACCCTGCCCATGCCTCCTCTAATTGTCCCATAGAAGTATGCATGTGTTTCCTGCCAGTCCATGGACTGAACAGCATCATTCCACAGTCACCCCTACAGTGGACTGGACCTCCACTGACAATGCTGTTTGGGTTAGTGTCAAAAAGTTTTAGTCCTTGGCATAAGGGAAGAGGGTTTATTATTTCTATTTGACCAAGCATCCTAAGGGCAGAGTCAAACCGCACCCTCCCCTAAATCAGCTCAATAAGGTGAGAGGTTTTGATTTCTGTATTGTGAGAAACAAAAAAAAATTCTCACCCAAGCCAACAACAACTACCCAAAACAGAGCAACCAAGAAAAAGGATCACAAAGGCTGGAGTAGAAAGGGCTTGAACCTCAGTTTCTCCCCTTGTACTTAGAATATTTCTCTCAATTGAATTTTAAAAAATTAAAAAACTAAATTTGCACTCTTTATTTGTCAGATTCTCAAAAGAATCAGAATAGGATATTTCTGCAACAGACTCAAAAATCCAAAAAATTTCAGTATTAGTTCTGCAGGATGTTAGAAGCACTTAGGGGTTTCTCTCAAATTCAGTTTTTGTGTTTGGTTTCCATCAAGGAGTCAGAGATTTTATGTTCAACTTTTATTGAAGATAGAAATAGGTAGGACTTGAAGGACAAATACCATATGATCTTACCCATTACAGGACAATAATGAACAAAACTAACAACAAGCAAAACAGAACCAAATATATGAACACAGTGAATAGGCCTTCAGTGGTTAGGGGGAAGGGGATTGGGGGGAGGGGGGAGGGGGGAGAGAGGAGGCAGAGGCAAGGAAGGAGAGCAGTTTATACAAGAACCTAGTATAAAGGAACCATGGACATGGACAACAGGTGGGATTGACTTTGGGGGGAATGGGTGGGTGGGGAGGGGGGCAGAGGGGAGCAAAAAGGGGATAGATATAATACAGCAATAAAATTAAAAAAGAAAAAGAAATAGGTAGGACTAATTTATTTTAAAAGGTATATGGTTTCCCATTAAGCAAAAATAAGATTAATTTTTTAAAACCCGCTGATTTCATTAATCCCATAGTGAAGAAACTTGAAAAGATCCATCTTAAAACATTCATCCACAAATGTAGGAAAAAGCATGGTTTACCTACAATGGGGTGAATATAATGATGCTCAAATCACAGCTGGAATGAGGCATCACTACAACCACACTTGCATTGCCACAGCCATTGATCGACATCTGCATTGAGTCTTGTAGAAGCTTCAGTAATATAAAGAATGAAGGGTGGGGGAGACTCTAAGACCCACAGAAGCAATATTGAACTCCTTTTCTGAAAAGGATAACAGCAACACTAATGTCAGCATGTCACTGATTTAAGTCATAACTAGAGAACTATCATTAGATATCAGAGCACACATTGACAGCTAGGGCATGGTACAAAGCCCACAAATACTGCTATCAGGTACCAATGTTTGCACAAATGACTCAAAACTATAGACAGCTATCCTTCGCCACAGGAAAAGACAAATTCCTCTCCTTACGTCTCTTTATTAGGCTTAATTTCTTTTAAACCTATGAATGCAGGAAAAGCTCCCTTCTGAAAGCAAGTCTTCTTCTGTGTCAAAGAAAGACAACTCCTCCTATAGCCAGGTAAAATCTTGAGCCAGGTGGGGCTCAAGAGGAGAGGTAATCTCTTCCTGTCTCTCCACAGCCCTTCCTTCTTCCTACCCCCAAAAGGTTGTGATTCCAGATTCATTCTCTCTCTCTCCCTCCCTCCCTCCCTCTCTCTCTCTCTCTCTCTCACTCACACACACACAGAGCCTGATTTTCAAGGCCATCTCATTCAATCTCTATTTTTGAAAAAGAGCCTTCAGGCACAGTGTCTATTCAAGGTAAAATTCAGACTTGGAAGAAAAGGAGAGAGGCCCTGCTGAGATACTGAGACTAAGCCTTGTCCAGACCTGTGCCTTCATCCTGAGTTCAGGGCATTGCTAAAAAATGAAGCAGAACTTTTTTTCCTTCTTCCACAGTTTCTAAAGGAGGTGGATGAGCTGCGCCATGGGAGGATCTGAATTTTACAGTTTTGGCTTCTCTTTGCTCTCACAGTGGAGGGTATGGGTTTGGGGATCGGGCAGCTCTGGGCCCACATGGTAGCCTTGACATCTGGCAGGTGTGTGCCCTTTGGCAAGGTGACCCCCTCTGGGCCTTAACTGGCTCATCTTTAACATAATGATACTAATACCCACCTCAGAGGCTGTGGGTTTTCATGGAATCATGTATGCTACTGCCTCATAGTGTGTAAAAATTCTATACTATATGCTATACTTTAGCACTATACATGTGATAGCAGCGTTATTCAGAATTCAAAGCCTGACTCCTTTGTGTGCTATGATAAAGTTAAGGCTCCAGTGTTTAAGTCTCATGAACATTCCGTCTCTATTCAGTCCTCAAATATTACTCTGCATATACTTCAGCCTTACGCTTGTTCCACTCCCACCATGGTTGTACACAGTGCATATTTGGGTATAAGTTCTTATTGAAGTGTCAGGATAACTAAATCCTTCTTAAGTTATAACATGCATTGAAATTCCTGTACCTGGTTTTCTTCCCTAATAAACTTTCATGTACCAGATGTTATGTATGTTGGGGGGTTTACATGCACAAGCTTTACATGGAGCGTAAAACATGAAGGCATATAATACTCTAAAAACAAATATGTTTAACACTTAGCCTCCATTCTCCATCCCTTATCAAATAACTAAACCTAAGTTGGGAAAGTCTTCAAGTCCAGAGTCACAGAATATATTCCCTTCTCTCCTTTCTGTTTCCTTTCTGGGAAATAGACCTAAGGCTCATCTAGGGCAGCAGTTGTGAACTTCTACACTCTGAACAAATATAATCAGAATGTAACAGGAGTCAAGAGGAGTAAGAAGGCCACTGAAGACAACTTTATTAAATACTACACAAGGGACTGAGGGTGAAATTAAACCACGTATCTTCTCTGAAACAGGTGAACCAGTATTGAGAGAAGAAAAGATTTGAAAGACAACTTTAATCAAATAATCTGCTTCAATTAAAATTCAATTGCATCACCATCCAAATAATCTCCCCAAAGGAAGCGGATAAGAAGTCTTCATTAGAAAATTCATCTGAGTCATCCTGCTCTCCTCCCTGGGATGAAGGTTCCATCAATTCCAGCCCTCCATCTCCATTTCATGCTTCATAAGCCTAATAGGATTCCTTCCACGTGGGTAAGTTTCCATGCAGCCAGACTAGTGGGCCAAATGTCTAGGGGTAGCTGAAATACAGCAACCCACTTCTCCTGCTCAGCCCCCAAACACAGCAGACAGCCCCCACAGGCTTCTGAGTGAAACTCCACCTGCCCTTTGCAGATTCCAGCCCAAGCAAAGGCAAAGTTTTCATTGTGTTCTATCCTAAGGTACAAAAAACCACTGAGAGTGAAATGAGTGTTGTTTGTTTTGTTCCTGGGAGTCTTAGGGAGTTTTCTCTGAAATTCACATGTACAACTCACAGATTAGGTCCACTACAAATATACATGCTAAGATTTTAGCAGTGACGAGCTTTTCCTGAATTAATATATCAGAGGGGAAATGATACTTGGAACATCTCAAGCAAACCCACAAGTTATCACAACGATTTTTACCCCCACACTACTTGGGCCCAGGAATGCACGGGAGTGGATGCATGGTGTCAGTGGAGCTGCAGAAAACGGATGGGTGTGCACACTGCAGGCGCTCCAGGGTGACGCCTTCAGCAAGGGGAAGATGCAGACGTTCCTGTGCTAGGAAACAAGAGTACCCCAGTGTTGTCTGCAGTCCGCGCTACTCTACAGCCCACGCTACTCCGCAGTCCACGCCACTCCGCAGTCTGCACTATTCTAAGTGTGCTCTGCAGACTGCCACCGGCCCTGCCCTGTCAGCAGTCGGGCGCGAGGTAAACCCAGAAATTAAGAGTGAGCAAGTTGACAATGCTGTGACACTTCCGGGGCATCCTTAACTTCCGGGGCATCCTTATCTTTTCTACCCATTCATTTTCATTGATTTTGTAAGAGTTTTGATCGATAAGGGGTGGAAAACTTACAAAGAGAAACTGGTTCTTCACCACAAGTAGTGTGAAGAAGCATTGCCCCAGACTCACGGTTCTTACCCATGACTGTTCATTGGACATTTCTGGGGAGCTTTAAAAGGTACTGATGCCTGGGCCTCTTTCCTAGACATCTGTTTTAATTAGAATGGCATGCAGCCTTGGCTTTGGGGTATGTTTTTCAAACTCCCAGGTGTTTCTAGTATGCAGCAAAGTATTTGAGAACCACTTTTCTCATATTGGTGAGGGAGTTGAGGATGTAGTTAGGGGTTAGTGAACTGGGAACACACAAACATAATTATAGTTGATATTACTTTGAAAATTTGAAAAAATGTTTGAGTTACAACTTAATGTTTTATTAAAATCAAGAGTAACTGGACTGAATGCTATGGTATACAGCCATGTTATATACAATTTTTATGTAAAAATTTTATTGCAATATAACGTGCCTACAGAAAAGTACACAGACCTTAAGTTCACAGCTTGATATTTTCATAAACTAAACACATCTGTGAACTAGCATTCAGATCAAGAAACAGATAATGTACAATATAATTTGCCCCTATGTTATGACAGCTAAAATAGCTTCCACTGGGAGGGAATAAAGAGAATATAATCTGCCACTATGAATAAGACATTTGTCTTGGTTTATAGAAGATCCAGTTTAGGTTGGAAGATTTCAAAGAATATAAATAAAAAGTACAATGATCCTTCCTGGTAAAGATGGCAGATTGAACACACACCTGTTTATTCACTCAGGAAATTCCACTAAAATAACAATTAGTGAATTTTTAAAGGCATAAATCTACAAGAATCAGGAGAGCAAAAAATAACAAAATTTTAAAGCCGGAAATTAGTAAAAGGCTTGTCAGGCCTAGGAAACTGAAACCTAAATTAAAGGTAGAGAAACTGGTTATTAGCCCAATGTACAAGACAGAATTTTCCAAAATTGTCAGCACCATTTTAAGATGGAAGACTGTGAGCCTAAAACCAGTAGCCCCCATTAAATGTGTTTAAGAAGGCTAAGGGGTTCTTAATCTCCACCCTCAATCTGTGCAGCACTTGACAATGCCTGCCTTCACTCTGGCAAAGTCCAGAGCTTTATTCTCTTGAGAGACTCAAACTAGAGACTACAGGAATACTGAGCATGGCTAAGTAATGGGGTACCATACCAAAGTCATGGATGAATTCAATGAATCTATACACACTGCTCACTGAGATGCCCAGGCTTCTTTCTTAGTTGGTTCCAAGATGCTAGCAACTAGTCAGGAGATTCTAATGGCTTTCTGTGATCCGAAAGACCAGACATTAAGAAGATGATATTGAAAGTTCTCAAGGAAACAGCCCATCTGTTTGACATACCTTTGTTGGGAGACAATTTGTCTCTCTTCCATTTCTGAAGCATTTCATGAATGATCTGAGAGCCTTTTTCTGGACTGCCTTTTCAAGACCCTGTATAGTGAACTATGAAAGAGAGAGATAAAAATCCCTCCCTAGAACAGAAGGCAGGTTTTTCTGCTAATGCCTGGAGCAAAAGTTGACTTGTTTTGTTGTAGGCCATTATAAATCAGTGGGATTCCCTAAACTCAAGATTCCTCAGCTGTGACTCAAAACTATTACATAGTGAGGAAGGACCTGTGAAACTTGAGGAGCAAAGGGTCCATTGTGAGCATGAAGCTCATGTTGCTCGCTTAACTGTGAGTATTCAAATCCTTTGTATCTGGTCTGGGAATTTCATGTTTTTGCTAATATCCATGAAAGTGTAGCAGGCTAACTTGAAAGTGGGGTAAGACCTTTCATAGTTCTTGACCTGTTCAACCATTCTCAGTGCTTCTAAATAGTTTTAGAGTCGTATACTCTAGAATATAAGCAGATAAACAAAAATCACAGAACATCCAAGAATATTAGCTAACAATAATTTTAAAATTTCTAAAAGTAACTGGGAAGAAACAGCCCATTCAAAAAAAGAAAACTTCAAAAAGTAAGTTAGTAATATCCTCAGGGAATGAAAGGAGTCATTCTATCCATAAAACAAAAATAAGATGTCATAATTTTAAGAGAAATATTAAGAAAATAAGAGCTACTACAAGTTTAAATAAAATGTTAAGTGAAAAACTTAATAGAAGTATTTGAAAGTCAAGAAAATACTCTAGCTACAATAAAATTAAAAAAAAAAAGAAAAGAAAAGAAAATACTCTATTGCCCTGGCTGGTAGCGCAGTGGATAAGGCACTGGCCTGCGAACCCAAAGAACCTTTGGGTTCACAGGTTCGATTCCCCAGCCAGGGCACATAACACGGTTGCAAACCAGGTCTCCAGTCAGATCTGCTGGAGGCAGGTGAAAAGCAACCATACATTGATGTCTCTCTCCCTCTCTCCCTCTCTCCCTTCCCCTCTTTCTAGAAATGATGAAATAAAATCTTTTTTAAAAAATTTAAAAAAAAAGAAAGAAAAGAAAATACTCTACAAAGTATGACACACAAACAAAGAGATTAAAAAAAAAAAAAACAGGAAAGAAAAGACTAGAATCTGGTACTTTGTCTCGGCATAAGACATTTTAGTCAGCGACCCCACCTCTGATCTGCCTACTGTAACAGAGAATACATTTCCTCATTGCCTAAGCCCATGAAAGATGAGTGTTTTTCACTTGCAGCCAAGTGAAACCTTGGAAACCTTGGGGAGACCTTGGGAACCAGTGTGCCTTGGAAAAGGATAAACCTGATTGTAGTCAGCAGCAGGAGATAAAAAAATGGAACCAGTGCCTCTATGAAATGAAGTCCTTTCCCCAAACTTAAATCATTTGTCATAGTTTTGATGCAAACATTGGTGGTTTTCAGCAACCATGCTAATTCCTATTAGCAGATAATAACTGTACACCTCACATTGTTTCCAACTCCTGATTTTCGTTATATGTGTATGGGTGTGATCTACAGAGAATGCCTATCCAGTGAGGTGTTTTTAAGGAAGCAGGAACCATTGCAACGTCTAACAAACTGTACCTGCAGAGAAGAGTGGGTTGTGCTGTGGAAGTGATGCAAGTAGCTGTGCATATCAGTGTAACTTGCTGTGTTATACATCAGCATGTAGTAGCACCCAAAATATTGTCCATGATCCCACAAAGAACCTTTTCTAGTGCCTTGAAAGTCAATTCCATCAGAGCCAGTAAAGAGAATGTGGTATTCTCCTTGACTGCCCGGAGGCTAACATCTTTCCAGCAAGGATGATTTGAAATCTTTGAATGAAATTTGGGAAGGCATTTGTGTCTCCTTTGAGATGTTAAAGAGAAAATCACAAGAAAATCACTTTTAGCATGAGCGAGGCCCAAAATGACATCACTCATGCTAAACGCCCCTGATATAAAACTTACATATTTTTAAAATTATATTTTATTGATTATGCTATTCAGTTGTCCTGATTTTCCTTCTTCCCCATCCCCACCCACCCAGCACCCCTGCTCCCTCAGGCAATTCCCCCCACCATTGTTCATGTCCATGGGTCATGAGTATAAGTTCTTTGGCTGCTCCATTTCCTACACTGTACTTTACATCCACAGTAATGATCTATTTGAATTTCCTTTCTTTCTTTCTTTTTTAAAAGATTTTATTTATTATTTTTCAGACAGAAGGGCAGGGAGGGAGGAATAAAGGGAGAGAAACATCAATGTATGGTTGCCTTTCACCTGCCTCCAGCTACGGACCTGGCTGTAGACCTGGCTTGCAACCTGGTTATGTGCCCTGACTGGGAATTGAACCAGCAACCTTTGGGTCCATAGGCTGCACCAATCCAATGAGCCAACAGCCAGGGCCTATTTGTATTTCTTAATCTTTTCACCTCTTCATCTTAATCCCTCCCATCTGGCAGCTATCAAAATGCTCTCTGTATCCATGATTCTGTCTCTATTCGTCTTGTTTGCTTAGTTTGTTTTTTAGATTTAATTAATAGATTTGTATTTTTACCACTTTATTGCTCATAGTTCTGAGCTTAAATAAATCCCTTTGACATTTCATACAATAATGGCTTGGTGATGATGAACTCCTTTATTTTTTTTCTTGTCTCTGGGAAGCTCTTTATCTGCCCTTTGATTATAAATGATATCTTGGCTGGGTAGAGCAATCTTGGCTGTAGGTCTCTGCTTTTCATGACTTTGAATACTTCTTGCTGGTCCCTTCCAGCCAAACAAAGTTTCTTCTGAGAAAGCTGACAGTCTTATAAGAGCTCCCCTGTAGGTAACTAACTTTTCTCTTGCTGAGTTTAAGATTCTCTCTTTATCTTTAATTTTGGCATTTTAATTATGATGTGTCTTGGAATAGGCCTTCTTGCATCATTTTATTTAGGACCCTGTGCTTCCTGGACATGCATGTCTATTTCCTTCACCAAATTAGGGAAGTTTTCTTTCATTATTTTTTCAAATAGATTTCCAATTTCTTGCACTTACTCTTTCCTTTCTGGCATTCCTATGATGCAAATGTTGGACCTCTTAAAGTTGTCCCAGAGGCTGCTTATATTATCCTCATTTTTTGGATTATTTTTTCCTTCTTGTTGTTCTGATTGGTTGTTTTTTGCTTCCTTATGTTCCGTATTATTGATTTGATTCTCAGCTTCATCCACTCTACTCTATTTCCCTGTAAATTGTTCTTATATCACTTAGTGTATCCTTCATTTTTGACTAGATCTTTTTTATGCTGCTGAGGTCTTCGCTAAGATCTTTGAGCATACTTATAACCAGTGTTTTGAACTCTGCATCTGATAGATTGCTTATCTCTGTTTTGTTTACTTCTTTTTTGAGTTTTGATCTGTTCTTTCATTTGGACCATGTCTCCTCCTTTGGGCAGCCTCCCTGGGTTTCTTTTTATGTATTAGGGAGAGCTTCTATGACTCAGCATCTTGGTAGTATGGCCTAATGTAGTAGGTGTCCTGAAGGGTCCACTGACAGAGCCTTCCCTTTCACCCAACCTGGATACTCAAGGTGTGCCCTTCATGTAGGCTTAGTACATCCTCCTCTTGTAGTTGAGCCTTGGTTGCTGTTGACAGATCATTGGGAGGGATTTACCCAGCCAGTCAGCTGCAAGGATTGGCTATGACCCCTTACCACCACCCTCCACCCTCCATGGAGGTACAGAAGCAGGGTGGTGGTGTTCCAACATGGTCTGGAGCTGTCCGCTGGGTGCACTGGTTCTGGGTTTTCCTGGGTGGTGCAGGCCAAGATCAGTCCCCACCTGTATTTCCCCAGACCACCCCGCCTGAGCTATAAAGCAATCTGAGGTGGCTGCTACTAGTGTGCTGGACTTGGAGGTTCCCAGGCAAAGCCAAGCTGTGAATTTAGGCCAGCTGCTGCTAGTGCCAGGCCGCAAGCTCACTGAGGCAAGCTGTTGCTTGTGTGATGGGATTTAGGAAGTTATGAAGTATGAGCCAAGATGAAACCAGCTTGCTGGCTCTTGTGGGGAGGGCTTAGAAAAGGGCTACAGCTGATCATCCTCTGGGATGCCTTCTCTGAGTATTCTCCCATTCCTAGAGGGGCCATGTATTTATCCCATCAGAGTTCTGTCCATACTGTAAGAGATTTCTTACTAAAATTCACTTTTGAATAACACTAAAGTTCATGTTTCTTTTAGTTAACAAATTTGAGTTATTTCAATTTTTAGGCATTGCTATTAAATTTGGCACCCATTCTCATAAAATAAAATAAACAAATATAATTTGTTGGAATTATTTCTATGGGCTGTTCCTGTAAAGTAATACATTTCTAGTCTAACAAAATAAACTGCATAAAAATGTTTGGTGTATATGTGCTTTGTGGGGGAGGGGTAAGTTATAGATTTATTTAGATTTTCAAAGAGTTCTGTGTCCCCTGAAATGAGAGAAACTATTGTTCTATACTATACAACAGTCCTCTGAAACACTACATAATTACTACATTTAGTCATAGGTCACTTTAAACATGAATCTACTCTAATGTCACCTGGAAAACTAGCAGTTAAATTTTCTAATGTGATCTGATTTAAGCCCTAAAAATCAGCCAAGAAGTTGCTATAAAATTGAAATGATCTTTTCAAGTTCAATGCATTAAAAGCCTATTTAAGAGATATGACAACTAAGTATAATGCAGAATCCTGGATTAGATCCTGGAACAGAAAGAGAACCTTAATTGAAAAATGAGTGAAATCCAAATAAAGCCTAGATTTTAGTTAATAGTGATGTGCCAATATTGGTTCCTCAGTTCTGACAAATATACATTGGTAATATAAAGTGTTAATAATTGGGGAAACCAGATGAGGGGCATACAGGTACTCTCAATTATCTTCGCACATTTTTTGTAAGTCTAAAAATGTTCCACATAAAATGTTGATTTTTTTTTAAAGGCTATTTGTCTTGGCTAGTGTGGCTCAGTTTGTTGGATCGTCATCCCATAACCAAAACACTTCAGTTCATATTCTGCCAGGGCATACACCTAAATTGCAGTTCAATCTCCAGTCCAGGCATGTAGGATGTCCTACACAGACATGTACAGGAGGCAACCAATGGATGCTTCTCTCTTGCATTGATGTTCTTCTCTCCCTTCCTCTCTCTCTAAAAACAAAGAAAAAAAAAAAAAATGTAGCCCTGACCTGTGTGGTTCACTTGATTGGGCATTGTCCCACAAAGTGAAGGGTCACTGGTTGAATTCCCAGTCAGGGCACATGCCTGGGTTGTGGATTCAGTCCCCAATTGGGGTGCATCAATGATTCTCTCCCTCTCTGTCTCCTTCCCTTCCCCTCTCTCTAAAAATATATAAACAAAATCTATGAAAAGAAATGTCCTCAGGTAAGGATAAAAAAATAAAAAGTCTACCCAATTTTTAACACGGCTTAATCATGCAACAAATGTTTATGGAGTGCATAGGCACTGTTCTGTGTGCTGGGTACATACTGCTGAGCAAAACAGATCAATCTTTTTCTTGAAGGACCTAGGAGACCAATGAGCAGGAAAAACATGAAACAGTCCCAAAAAAGCAACATGAATTGTAACTGCAGTTTGTAGTAAGTTCTATAAAGAAAAAGTGCATGAGATGAGAGAGGTGTAGAGCTGGAAAGGTCTCTCTGAGGTAGTGGTGTTTAGTGTGAGACCTGAGAGACTGTGAGGCAGCAGCCAAGGGCAGGTAGCACCAGGAAGTGGAGGAGCTTGTTTGCCAGCCCAGGGAATGGAAGGGGGCATGGAGCCCAGGCCAATCTGAGCAAAGTATAATGAGGGCATGGGAGAGTGGTGCCCCTGAAGAATCCAAACTTGTTAAGAGTTTGTAGGCTAGGTTTAAGGTTTCTGAAGAAATACAGGAAGTCACTAAGGTCTTAATCAAGAGGAATGGCATGATTCAATGAATGCTTTTCAAAGATCATGAAGGCATCTCTGTGAATGAGAACTAGGAAGGGCAAGACAAGAAGCTCCCCCTTTGGATGCTTACAATTTTTATAAAAATAAAGGAAAAAATAAGCCAGTCAGAGAAAGACAAATACCATATGGTTTCATTCATATGTGGAATCTAATGAACAAACTGAACTAACTGGGGAATGGGGACAGAGACTCATAGATGGAGAGCAAGATGACAACTAGTGGGGGGAGGTGAGGGGGTGGAAGGACTGAGCAAAAAGGTAAAAGGACTCATGGACATGGACAACAGTGTGGTGATTGCTGGGGGGAGGGGGTATAAGGGGACTAAATGGTAATGGAAAAAATAGTACAGAGATTAAATTTAAAAAAGAGAGAGAGAGAGAAAGTGAGGTAAGAGTTTGTGAGAAAAGCATGACCAATTCCATGAAGTGAGCTTTCAGAGATTTTAAAAAAATAAGTAAGTACAGGAAATATGAAAAGTTCTCAACTTCTAACATATTTCATTCTAACAAGTCCTTGGAAATAGATCTGTATATCTACTTTAGAACTGCCACCATAGCTCCAGCAGGGAGGACTGTGCTGCAAATGGTTCCTAACTTGTTCAATCTGGATGTTTCCTCTAGAATGCCTATGATTACACATGCAAATGAACAAAAACATGAGACACCAATCACATGACCTGGGGCTTAGCAAGATGTAAGCAGCAAAAATCTGCAGGCCCTAAGGATTCTTAGGAATTGTAACTTTCTCAACGGATAAAGAATTCTTAGTAGATCCGGTTTTCAGAACCATAAAACCAGTATTGACACCTCACTAGTGCCATCCTGACATTAGCCTGAGACAAAATGTAGAAAATCCCAGATTACCAAATAGCATAATTTTAAGCCCTGTTTAAAAAATACAACATTAAATGTCATCCTCAATAGTCTGAAGAAACTGGTGTGTTGCCCTGTCTGGCCTAGAAAAAGAAATATTTCTATCAAACTTGATGTAACCAGCAGCACTTCCATAAAACTTAGTAAGCAGTCTGCAGTACTGGCTGGGTAATTTTTAAACAGAACTCCCTAGAGATTTATACTCTAAACAGAGACTTGGATTTTCTGTTTATAGGAATGCAGTGTCTATAGCTTCACTGAATATGACTTAGATACACTCTAAAGACTATCAGGACAAGAAGAAAGAAAAGATCAATCTGGAATGAAGCCTACAATTTGCTATGAAAATTTTTTATGCAAAACTCTGTGAACCAAAAAGCTATTAAGTAGACTGTCCTGTCCTGCCACTTGATTCTTTTTTCTGTCAAATTCCTCTGTCTCCAGTCAACAGGGTTACTGGAGAGACCTTCTGGTAGCTATGATTGGGTAATGTGACCCTGCACCAAACCACCATAGTTAATAGGATCAAGAGTGCGCACTTGACATCGGTTGGGCCAGGTCCCTTTCCCCAGTAACCTGGACTTAGAAGTAAGAGGCTTTTGCTCATCTGTCTGCTTCCTTAAATGAAAAACAGATAAGCACTGGAACTTCAGACAGAGTATATTTTCAACCATTCAGACAAGAAAATAGAGAAAGTCAGCCTGCAGCAAGAGACAAGCATGGAGAACATGTGCCAGAAAAGGAGATGAAAGGCAATAAAAGAGGACTTCTCCCCAACTTCACCACAGGCCTCTAGGACCTATGCAAGCTTATCCTACTTTACCTTTATCCCAGCCCTTAAAATCAATGGGAGAGCCCAGTATCCTTTTCATGGCTTCCATTTTTGCTTAAGCTAGTTCAAGTGCCATCCTCTGACTATAAATTAAACAAGCCCTCACTAACACTCCAAGTCTTTCCATTTTACTTAGTTTCAAATAAATGAGAATCAACTTTCCCAGAATATTAAAGCCAAGATCTCTGAAAGGAGAATCTAATTCCAACCTCTTATAGCAGATAAATGCAAAAAACATGAAAAATACTGATCCTAAATTATTAAGTGGAAAAGAAGCAAGGTACAAAAATGTATACCAATCAGGATTATGACACCACAATTGTTTATATTTGTCAATAAATTAAGAAGTGAAACCCTATATTCACCAGGAAAATTGGAAGGAAATTAACCAAAATAACAGCCGTGTTAGGGTCACAAGATCATTTTCCTTTTTATCCATATTCCTCTGTACTTATTAGTGCAATCGTTTTTTGTTTTGTTTTGTTTTTTAATTTTATTTATCTATTTTCAGAGAGAAGAGATAGGGGGAGAAGGAGAGGGAGAGAAACATCGATGTGCAAGAGAAACATCAATCGGTTGCCTCTTGCACACCCAGGCCTGTGCCCTGACAGGGAATCAAACAGTCAACCCTTTCAGTTCACAGGCCAGCACTCAATCCACTGAGCCATGCCAGCCAGGGCTAAATACTTGATAACTTTAAAATTATAACTATTATACTTAATTAAACTATAAAGAAACATGTAAATGTATTTATGACATAATAATATATTTTTAAAGCAGTATATAAAATTCCCTGCTATGTTAAAGAGACATATAAAAGGAATGATACAACTTCCAACAGGAGGACCCCAAATTAATCTTTAGCCTTCCCTTCCTTTCCACTTGTTTGTCCTACCAATGCTATCTAACCCAATCTACCCCATCCCATGCTACCTACCCTTCCCTTCTCCCATCCTCTCCCCCTATTACCCCTCCACCACCACCCCTGCACTTCCCTCTACTTTGATGCCTGGGTGTCTACATCTCCAGAAAACAGACCCATCTGTCATCCATAGGCCCTAGATCTGTCTCCTCTCCTTTGGATCAGCCCAATGGGAATAACCTCATCACAAATGGCCTCCAGCCCATTGTAAACTATCCCCTGGGGCAATCCATGTAGGTCTGCTCCTTTTGGTTATAGCACCAGACAAGCCAGAAAAGAATAAGGTCTGGAAGACAACATCCAAAAATAAAAAGCCCTGTGAACTTGAATAATTTGAAAATTATCTTTAACATTGCTGTAACACAATTTTCAGTAACATTCAAAGAACAACATTGGATATGAAAAAAAAAGTGATCAAGGCTCTTTGAAATTAAGAAACTGATTCTATTGGTTTTCTCCAAAATCATAATAATTTCCATACATTAAACTGGACATTATGTCAGACATCCTATATATATTATTTTACATAATACTTCCAATGACCTGTGGGACTATCATTATGCCCATTTTTCCAGGAACAAAGTTGTTGATCTGAGAGATCAAGTGATGCCAGTTTAAATGGCTAGCAAGTAGCAAAGCAGGGTCTTATAGTCTTCATTTTGGACACCATGGCTTCAAGCAAGTCTTACACTGGCTTTCTACAGAACATATATCTGAACTTAATGTTAAACCCATCTGTTAGCTAGTAGTAGTAGTCATTTATAATATAAATATCCAGTTTATATGTAAATCTACATTTTAAATGAAAAAATTATAATTTAAAATTTTACATGTTAAAATTAACACTGTAGAAACTACTACATTATCCAACATCAATAACATGTACATTGGTATTCAGGATCAGCATAGCCCTTATATGTCATAGTTAAAAACTTTGTTACAAAAAGTTTTCAGTACTACATCTCAATGGTAATTATAACTATTTACAATATACTACCTAGCATATAAAAAGAAGCATAAAAATTATCAGCATGTAAACAGAATATGAACTGAGAGAAATGTTTGGTGTATTCATTTCAAAAGTAAGAGACAATTTAATAATTTACTCCAATTATAGTGCTTAAGGGTTATATTAATACTGTACCATGAAGACCAATAGTAAGCACTTTGGGGAGGAGGCACCTTTTATAGTTCTAGTAACTTTATATACCTCTGTATTTTTAAAAATTGCCTCTTCCCTCATTCAAGTACAGAAAACATTATGAAGGAAATAGGAAAGACACAAATGCAGAAGTTACAACCACAAAGGTAAAGTGATCATAAAATCTTATTCTTTGAATAGGCACATGTGTTTGATTCATTCATAGCTAGCAATATTTTCTGGGTGAAAATAATTAATTCTCTACTTTCTTCAAAGGCAACTGTAATCATTCATTCACTAGCACAATAAATTCGATGAGCCCACAGAATGTACTAGTCACTTTGCATAAGAGGAAAATAAATAAATAGAAATAAGTCCTTGCCCTCAATAGCTCTGTGGGCGAGGTGGCCTGGTGTACACAGGCCAAAATAGTGGCTAAGTGCTGGAGCAGAGGTGAGAACACAGTATCATAGAAGCATGAGGGAGGATTAGCCCAGCCTGTAGGGGTCCTGAAGCTTTACAGAGGGCAGAGTGTTTACATTTAGCCTTTAATGATAAATAGGGGCCTTCCAGAGTATGATGAAGGAAAGAGGAGAGGAAGCCATTCAGGACCATAGTGCAAATAGATGCTGAGGAGTAGAAGATCAGGTGGTATGAAAACAGTGAGTTGCTTAATGAAACTATGGCCAGGGTTTGGGGTGAGGGTGGCGGGGCATGTGGGATGTGACATTAAAAAGAAAAATTGGCCTATTAAATGCATACATTAAGTTATTACAAAAAATATATACAAATGAGAGATATGTCCAGTCTGAAATAAAAAGCGTTTGCATGTGCCTAATATTAACCAAAATGTTAACACTAATCACCTCTGAGGAGTGAAATTATGTGTAATTTTGTTTTAATCTCATTTTGCTTCTCTGCCTTCCAGATTTTCTGCATCTGGCTTTGGCAATAGTGGGAAAATGTGTTCTAAAATAGAACAATGGAAGATGGGCTGGGGTTGTGGCATGCTAAGGAATTTGAACTTCATTCCACAGTAAATGAAGATTCATTTCAGGCACTTGATCAGGGGAATGAGGTGAGCAGATCTGCATTTTAGGGAATTAAACATTGTTAAGGTGTGCTTAGTGGATTAGAAGGATAAGCGGCTGGGCAAAAGATGCGATGGATAGAATGAAGGCAGTCATACAATGGATGGAAAGCACATATTTGGGGTAGGATGGTAGGAAAATTAACTGAAAATGGGGTGTGGGCAATGGGCAGAGTATGAGGATAACCCCAGGTTTGTGAGCACTTGGCTAGATACAAATATGAGAAGCTAAATAGTAATAATAATGTATACTTATGAACAGAATGATGAATTTAGTTTTATGTGTGACATATCTGGAGGATATCCGGGTAGAAGTTCTAATAGGAAGTTTGAAATTCGTGCCTAGGTTCAGAAAAAGTGGACCTAGAAGTACAGACACATGGAAGATGGTAAAGCCATGGGTTAAATGAGCTTACATAGGCAAAGAAAAGGGTGAGAAGAGATAGCTGAGGCTGGAACCATAGCTGCAGTTGAAGTCAGAGAGCCACGGGAGTTAGAAGTTTGTAGAGTTTTGTTTTTTGGACACAGGATGGTCAGAGATAGGATCAGGGCAAGGGGGAAATGTTTTATCATACCTATCCAACTACCAAAAGAAAACAACCACAAAACCTGGTCACTTGTGGGAAATAGAAAAAACAAAAGGCTGACATAGAACAAAGAGGCTACTGGCTACTGTCTGAGATAGAAGGTGCAGTGAGCAGAGGCAACATACTACTGGAGTTTACTGATTGAGATTCTTCTACATGGCGGGAGATGTTCTGAAGGCTGTCAAAGCTGACCTACAGTTTTGTTCTGAATTGTGGCTTCCATCTTCTTTTTTACAAACAAGGAAACTGAGAGAAGTGCCCCAGGTCTCAGAATCTACTGCTGGCAGGTTTAAAACTAGAATCAATTTCCAAACCACTACAATTTAGTGCACTACACCTTAACATACTGCCTCCTATACTAACACGAAAAGAAAGCTCACCCCAAAATATCAATAATGGAATACAATAAAACAAAATGAATTTCTCCTTTGACTTGAGTTTTGGAAATGACTTCTTAAGTATACAACACTCTTTTGTTGTTGTTACTGTTGTTGTATTACATCCATTCCCTTTTTACTCCCCTCTGTCCCCTTCCCCCACCTATCTACTCCCCACAAAGTCAATCCCACTTGTTGTCCATGTCCATGGTTCTTCCATACTAGGTTCTTGTACAAAACTCTTATGTTTTTGACAACCACCCCTTGTCTTTCAGCCAACTGATCCCATGGAGGGTTCCAGTCCATTGATCTTCCTACTTATTACTCTTCCTAATCATCTTGATTTTCTCTCTTCTCTACTTACCAGCTTTAAATTCTATGGCCAGTTGTTATAATAATACCTTTATTGCATACATTCACAACTCTCTTCACCCCATTATTTTATTATATCCATTGGCTATTCTACAACGCTAGTTAAATTCTTTCTCTTCACTTGCTCCATGCTTCCACTATGTCAATGAACACAACAGCCAAGTGGCTGGTGTCACTTTAAATTTGTGACCAGAAACTTTAAATGGCCCTTTAAGGCAGCCACACAAGCTTACTTGATTTCCCCAGTTTATGCATTCTCTGTACTTAACTATTCACACCTTTTCTCTCCTTCAACCCCTATCACCTCCTACCCCAATCCTCACTTTCAGTGCAGGACCTTACTTCCTATTTGGAGAAAACTAAAGCAACCAGAAGAAAGCCTCAACAGACTCCCACCATCTCAGTTTCCCATCTTTCAGAACCTGCACCCACACACTCTGCCCTACATCTATGCTCTCATCTAAAGTAAGGCAATGTCCCTTCCCAGTGCTCTAAATTTGATACCCTACCTCTCCAACATCACTAAATTTTCTTCTCCACTGAATCATTCTCCTGTGCATGCAAACATGCTGTTATTTCTCCCATCTTAAACAAAGACTTTCTTACCCTGACTATTGTGGCTCACTGGATTGAGTACTGGCCTGAAAATCCAAGGGTCAGGTTCGATTCCCAGCCAGGGCACATAACCAGGTTGCAAGCCAGGTCTCCAGCCAGGTCCATAGCTGGAGGCAGGTGAACGACAACCATATATTGATGTCTCTACCTTTCTTCCTCCCTCCCTTCCCTACTCTCTAAAAATAATGAATAAAATCTTTTTAAAAAATCTTTCTTAACACTGCTATTCCCATTTCTTCTCTTCTCTTTGCACAAAAAACGTTGAAGAGTTATCTATGCTCACATAACCAAACCCATCCTCTAAGTCCTTCTGAACACATTCTAATCAATTTTATGCTACTTTACCTGCTCTTTTCAAGGTCACTAGTGACATCTCATTCCCAAATTCATGGTCAGTTATCAATCTTCATTTTACTTGACCTTTCAGCCAGCAATGGGTTCAGCTAATCACTTCCCTCTGAAACTCTTAATTGGCTTTCAGGATATCACAGGTCCTGGTTTTCCTTTTACCCACTTGGGAGCTCCTTCTTGGTCTCTTTTAATGGTTCCCCTTTTTCTTCCCAACCTCGCAATGTCTGAGCACTCAACACTTTAGTTTTTGCTCCCCTTCTCTTCTCTGCATACATTTATTCCTTGGATATCTCATCAGTCTTAGGCTTTATGTAACATCCAAATGCTGGAAAACCCCTACTTTATATCTGCAATCAGACATTTCCAGACTTAATCAACATCTCCAATTACATTGAACCTTTCCAAAATGTTGTCCTTATCCCCTCCCTCCCCAAACTTCTCTAACCTTGAAGCCTTCCACACTTCAGCCACTGGCAATTCAAACTTGGTCCAATCAGAAAAGATGGGATCACTTTTAATTCCTCTCTTTCTTGCAGATACCATATCCAAACCATCAGGAAACCCTACTGGTTTTAATTTCAAATACATCCAGAATCTGACCACGTCCCACCATATCTATTGCCACTACTCTCATTTAAACCACCGTCACCTTTCACCCAGGTAATTTAAGTTACACACTCACTAGTCTTTCTGCTTCCACCCCACCCCAGTAGAGCAGTCATATTGATCCTTTTGAAAGGTAAATCAAGTCACATCAGTCCACTGTCAAAACCCTGCAAAGACTCCCCATTTCAGTGTACAAGCCAAATGACTTACAATGGCCTGTAAGACCCTATTTCATTTGAGCTACTGTATCCACAGTGACCTCATCTCCAACTGCTCTCCCAATTGTTCACCCCATTTCATCCATACAGGCCCTCTTGCTCTTTTCCAGCATGCCAGGTATACTCTACCTTGGGACTTTGCACTAGCCGTTCTCTCTGCCTGCACTGTCATCCTCCCAAAGCTCTCACAGCTAACTCTGTCAGGTCTTTGTTCAGTTCTGACCTCCCTAGAGAGGCCTTATCTTATCACCTTATTTAAAATCGCCACAATTGCTGCCCCCCTCAGAATTTTTAGATCCTTTTTACCCTGTAGTAATTTTTTAAAGCAGCTACTACCTTGAAATATACTACATAGTTTATTTATTATTTGTCTGTCTCCTTCCACTAGAATGTAACTTCAAAAAAAAAAAAATACTTGTGTCCATTTTGTTCACTGATGTATCCCTGGCACATAGGAAGTGCTCAATTAACACCTGTTGAATGACTAGATCTATTTCTCTTAGTAGAACATAAGTAACTCTGGGCTAAACAAATGCTTTAATCACCTCTGTACCATACATACATATCAGAATAAAAAATATATGTATTTTATATTAGCCTGACTACTAGAATTTGTTCTGGACAAGGTACCCATTTTCCTGATTGGCAGGGGTGGCAGCAGGGTGCACTAACACAAGGCTGAACATTAATGCATATTCTCAGGTGAGTTCCCACCTATCTCTAAAAAGGGAAATGACATAGATATCAAGAGATCATCCCATCCTTAAGGCCTGATACATGAGTGGTCAGAAAATGGGAAGGTCACCTTGCCTTTACATATTATATACTCCTCAACATCGTGTTTTCATAAATACATCCCTACAGACCTCCCCCAAGCTGTTGTTCACTCCTGATAACAGCAAATCAATTGGCCATATTATACTGGTTTGCTTCAATGTGTTTATTTACTAGCTGAAGCCTGAATTAAGGGCAGGATTATTTCATGGTGCTTGGCTGACTGGCCCTCTTCCAGCTCCCTCCTTTCCTAGTCTTTCAATATGCAAAATGGCAATCTCTCTCTTCCTTTGCAAGCACAAGAACCCTGGAAATCATTTACTCATATATCTCAGTCTTTGTGAGTTTCTCTGCCTTCACTGTTTGAACTCTGTGGCCTGAAGTTAGGTAAGTGCCTGTCACAGATAACTACACCAAATGCATCTATATTCTTTTCAGCTTCATTTACTATCTTGGCCAATGTCTGTCCCTCTTTTTGTCTTGTTTCATTTGCCATTGTATGGCAAATGAAATACATGCCCCTATTTCAGCAAGTACAGAAAGATAACTTGAACATGTCTTTGGAATGTCACTTTTTCAATATTCTTTTTGGTTTGTTTTTTATTAACCAAAGTTCCATTGTTATAAAAATTATAACAATATGCTACCCCAAGTCTTGTAATTTCACAGACAGCTTTGACATTCTCTAAGCAACAAATATCCATGGTTCCTAATTAAAATATTCATAGTTGAAATCTATGAAATCTCCACATGGTATGCTAGTACCTTCACTTAAGTTTCTAGGGTTAAAAAAGAAATACTATGCCAACAGAAAAAAAATAAAAGGAGTTTTTGCATCTAGAGTACAGACTTCAAACCGCATTCTACAGCATGTTATTTTCTTTCCAGAAAATCCTAACACTGTGTAATTACTTTTGTATGGAAAATGAATAATGTAAGCCTATAATGCTAAAAACAGCTAGACAGAAACCATCCAACTCAGATAGGCCTTTCCTGAAGCCAAATGAAATATTAAAATAGAAAATATCTGTGTAAAGATAGCCCATTGAAGAAAGTGCTTCGATTCTTATTCAATAGAGATGGAGCATAGAGGGAGAGAATGTTACGTGAAAAGGTGATTTCTGGTTATGTGTCATGGTTTGTGTGCTTCAGAGAAACTGTAATGTTGATCGAACCCCAAAATATCACAGAAAAATACCCACCAGAAATACTTCTAGGAGCTTCCAAACCCTCTGGTTAAAAATAACAGCAAAACATCAATTAAGCTCCATCCGTTGCGACAGAAATGTATTGATACAGAAAAAGTGAAACCTCACCTGCATGGGAATTAAGCCAAAGTCTACTCCGCCCTCCGCCCCTTCCCACCCCCCACCCCAAATAAAGAAAACGGAGCTCCAGTTCAGTTGCTTGGCAGAACTAATCCCAACAAATATTGACAGTGGGCTTCTGTGTTGGGAAAGGCGGCCAGAGTAGGGCGGCCCTGATAGCTCTCCCCTCAAAACTGCTGGGGAGCTGTGAAAGCATCCGCACCGCAGGACCTCGCTTAGCCAGAAGAAACCTGGTACAAAACAGAACAGCCTGCTGGGACTCTTAAGAAGCCGCGACGTGCGGCAGGCAGTGCGGGCTGGTGGCCCTGTTGCCCTCCACCACCAGCCCTCCTCTCCCAGTCCTGTGCTTGAGTCTCTGACTCCAAACTCCCGAACGTGGGACTCAGACACCTGAGCAGGTTCTTTCTCTGCCGGTGATAGAGAACCTCTCAAAGACGTTTAACAGGAGTAAGTCCCACGCTGGCCAAGTCTCTGCAGCCCGGAGAAAGCAGGCTGACCCAGCCAGCGCTGGGACCTAAGGCGCGACCTCCCGCTGTGGCTGGCCCCACCCCCCAGACCACCCAGGCTGCTTCCCCGGGCCCCCGCCCGCAGCCTGGCACCCAGTAAGTGCTTTGGGGAGTGCAACCCCACGGGTTGACGTCCCCCTGAGTAAAAAACCATGTTAGCCTCCTCCAGTCGTAAATAAGCCCGGGGTGGGAGGGCCGACGGCCATCTAGAGCATTCACCGGGTCCCCTCTGCGCCTCCGCCCCGAAGGCTGCGACTGCTTTTCAAACTCCTGGGAGGAAATCAGCGGGGCCCCATTTCTCTTCCGTGGTTCAGCACCGAGGACAGCGCACACACTTTTCACCCTGCGGCTCAAAGCCGGGAGGTGGCATTGGCCGCTCAGGCAAGGCTGCAGGTGTCCGGACGGCGCTCCCTCCCTCATCCCACCCCTCTCCCGCGCCTCAAGCAGGGCAGCCCACGGCGTCTTACTTTTCTGGCTGGAGTAACCCGGGTAATAGCCATAGTAGCCTGTGATTCGCAAGATCCGGTCCTCGATGGTGGCCACCCCGTTGGGGGCCGCCTTGACATCCATAGAGAGCACCGGGCGGCGGCCCCGGGCACGGCGGGGCGGAGAGCACAGTGCAGGGCCGGGGAGCTGGTGCAGGTGCAGCCGCCTCCGCCGGTGTGGACGCTGCAGCTCGTGCTCCCTCCCGGACTCTGACTCCACCACCCGGCGCAGCTCCGGCTCCGCATCACAGCGGTGGCGGCGGCAGTGGAGCGGCCCCCACTCGGGCCGGCCTTTCCGTCGCCTGGCAGCTCTCCCGCCCGCCACCCAGCGCACTGCTGCCCGAACAGCGCCCCCTCACCTCCAACACCCACCGCAGCCCGGCGGGTGGGCGCCCCACCTGGCCGCCGACTCTCATCATTAACCCTTTTTGCGCCCCCCAACCCACCTGACTGAAGGGATGGTGGCCACGGGGCATGGGAGAAGACAGGTGGGACCTCAGGGAGGTGCTCTGGGGGCGGGGCGGGAAAGAGACCCCAGCGAGACCAGGGGCTGTTACTGCGGGAGCTGCATGCTGTCCCTGGGGGAAATAACCCTTCGGGGGCGTCTCCGACATTTGTTTCAAGTTTGGCGTCTACACCACCCGGGGGCGTCTGACCCGCAAGCGTCCCCAGGCGCTAATCCGTCCTCTCAACTTGCTGAGAAAATGGAGACTTTATTCTTTTTTTTTAATTGTAAGAAATGGAAAAAAAAAAAAAAAAAATGAAGCCCCCGTGGGTGGTACAGGGAGTGACTATCTGGGTATTATGGACACAAAGACGTGAAGAGACCGGGCCAGCAAGTCTGACAGGCCAGGTCAGGGCCCTCCATCTCCCCTCCCCCAGGAAAAACGTCAAAGGCTTGGGAGACGCAGCTGCGCACAGCCCGTTTGTTTTGCAATCCAAATGCCCCAGGAGGAATCGTTTTCTTCTGTGCTGCCGAAAACATCGGGGGGAGGCCCTTCAAACGGAATATCTGGGCAGGTGGAAGTTTGGCTACAGACTGAAGACTTTCCTCGACGCTGTGTGTTTAGAGTGAACCACCCCCCACCCGACTCGCGTGTGACTCTGCTTTGGTGAGAGACCACCGCCCCAGCTGTCAGTGAGCAATGGAGGTGATTCTCCTATTCAGAGTTTGCAGCCACAGCCTCCTAAATAATCTTCAGAGTTTCACCTGAAAGCGAAACTGTATGTGAGTGTGTGGGGTGGAGTGTCCGCTCATCAGTGGCCACTTGTATCAGAGCCGGTCTAAGACATCCCTGCCTGATTTCTCATTTCTAAAGTTTGGGGGGCAGGAGAAACAAAAGCATGTGGACTTCAGTGCCCCCTCAGAACCCTCCAGTCAATCTGTCACACCACTCTGCCTTCAGGCATTCCTCTCACTGTGTGTGGGTCCTTTAGAGGGAAGAAATATGACTTTTTTAAAAGTATGAATAGGTTTAAACATAAAATGGAGCATTAAATTTCACAATGTGTTGAGAGCTTCATCCAGATGCAAAGCCTAGCACAGGATTTTGAGAGTGGAGTGAATCTGAGAAGATTGTGCCTGGGAGAAAGTTCATAAAGAAATAAATTTCCTCCTACACTTGCATTCTGGGCAAGATAAGATGGAAAGGTGGAAGGAAGTGAAAGGTCAAAATGAACTTAAAAGAAAGGGCAACTCTGTGCAATGATGAAGAACTGAACATTTAAAGCAAAAAATGAAAGAATAATGCCTGCTCAATCTACCAGTTTTGACAAACATAAATACAAAAATTCCAATTTACAAAATGTAAGTCACCCATGTACCTCAAATCTATTCTGAAAATAAGATGAGGAAAGCTATAATTAAATAAATGATGACTGAAGGTAGTTATTCAATTAATAAAATGGTTCCTCATAGTAGCCAGATTCACACAGTAAATCAGTTTTTCAAGTAAATTATAACTTGCCTTACAAAAATTTGATTGGTATGCAACTTTATAAGAATATTTCTAATGCGTTCAGCACTGGTATCTTTCTGTAATTCTAAGAGAATGTTGCTATCTGGACCATATTTATTTTGATAATCTGTTCTAGTCAGATTAGATATTTATACTGATTGAATACACAGAATTTAGCTATTTGTATTGTTAAAATGTCAAATCATTCGTAAAATAGTTCATGTGATAGTCACTTACAGTCTTTGTATCTGATGCTAAAATAACTCTACCAAGTAATGACATTAGAAACTAAATATGATCACTGGGTACATATTCTATTCAAAGATATATGGTCTGTCATAAAATCATTTAAAAATACCACACCAGCCTTTATACTTTGCAAGGACTAATAAAACAAGCTCCATGCAATCTAGCCTTCCTTACTTTGATTAGCAGCTAGTGGTCAAAAAAGCTGGGGATTAAGCCTTAATGACAGGAATAAGTCACTTAACCTTTTTTACCACCTACTGGAAGTTACCAATGAAAGATGTTGAAAGAAGAAGGACAGGATCACTTTTTTCCACTCTGGGACACTAATAAAGTGTACCTCCTCCTGGAGCTAAGGGTAACTTGGCTGCCTGGAGAGCCAAGAGCGATTAAGTTTTAATACCGCAAAACCAATGTTGCCTTGTACAATCATCAGTGCTATTTACAAAAAGTTGACCCAATGTAGTTTGCATAGTTTATGTTTAAAAGCATATGACATCTAGCCAGATGAGGAGCACTAAGATCTTGAAAGAAAGAAAAAAAAAGTAGTCTTCTTATTCCATTTTAAGGAAAGCCATTTTGAGTATTTAACCACCAAAAAACCAGCTTCCCATTGGAATGCTGACACTGTCTTTGATTCCAATCTTAGGCAGTGGTATGTGTTGTTGATTTACCTTTCAGCTCACGGTAGAAATGGAAGGGGTGGGAGGCCAGCACTCAGTATCTAAGAAGTCAGGACAAAGTACACTCCTCATTGAACTCGGGTGTCAGGCTTCATCAGAATACTAATGCCCAGCTCTGGAAATGCACTGAACTTCTCTGAAGGAAGTCTTTGTTTCAACAAGTACACTCACATTCTACAATTTGTCTGTGACTTATATATATCTCTCGCTCTCTTTGTGTGTGTGTGTGTGTGTGTGTGTGTGTGTGTGTGTGAATATGTATGCATGTGTGTCTCTCTCCCTCTGTCTCTGACTTTCTCTTTCACTAACTTTCTTTCTCCATTCTTGTTTGCCTCTCTCTGTACCTCCTTTCCTCTCTTTTCCTGTTCTCCTCCTTTTCCCTCAGTCATATAACACAGTGGTTTAGATCATAAACTTTAGAGCCAGTCTGCTTGGGGTCAAGTCTCACCATTTTCTCATTGTGGGAACTTGGATAAATCTCTTGAACTTCTATGATTCAGTTCTTTCATCTGTAAAATAAGAATAATGTAGCTATTGTACCTACCTCATGAAACTACTATGAAAATTAAATGAGTTTATATTTGTAAAGAGCTGTAGCCCTGGTGGATGTATAATAAACATCATAAATGGTAGCTATCATTGTTATTTTGTTTTGTGCATACATAGAACTCTCTAAGCTTCCATTTTCTCCTCTGTAAAATGGGTTCATACTTTTATTAATAGTGTTGTTTGTGATGGTTAAGTGATATAACATTAAAATACCTTACTAAATCCTGGCACATAGCAGGTACACAATAAATATTAATTTTCTTCTCCCACTCCATCCTTCCATGGCCACTGTTTATTACTAAAGTTAATCCACTTTAATGGGGCAGGCAGGCTGCAGAATTTAAGAGCTAGCTGCTCAGGTAAGCAGTCCTTCCTGTCCTTTGAGAAGACCTAAGGACATGCATAGAGAGTTTGCTTCAAACTGGAAATGGGACAAAGGCTGGTGTCCCTAGGCATGGGAAGCACTTGGGTTCTGCTTGATGACAGTGTCCCAGGGAAGTGGAATGGCCTCAGGGAGATGACAGTGTGGTGCCCTGATGGGGACAAAGCCATTAGCCCTGGGCTTCCCCACCCCATGAGAGATTCTGCCGCCTCAGTGCTTGGCCCAAAGGCAGCAGAGCCACCAACCCCAGGGGGATGGAATGCAGGCTTGACTAGGGGATATCTCAGCAGTGACCAGAGGACTGAAGACCAGAGTGTCTCTCTGATGCTTGAGCTTAACCAAAGATGTCCCCTAACTGCATAACCTTGTAGCAGGGGAATCCCAATAGCACTGAGGCTGAATTTTCCCCTATTTTTATAAGGGATAAGGACTCTGAGTAACATATATAGCAATATAAAGCTAATAATTTTTGTAATCTTTTTGAGCAGATATATTGGTCATTATACATTCAAACCAGTTCTATATTCATTTTATAAGTAAGACTCTCTATAATTTAAACATCTAAAAATGCCATGCATGCCCAACCTCAAACTTACCCCATATTATTATCATATAAGGTTTCTGTAACATTACTTGTTAAAAATGCCAAACCTGCTGTGGTCGTGGACATTTCTGCTTCTCCCCCAGTGTACCCAGACCACAGGATTGCACTTCCTGCCCCCTTGTGGTTATATGAGAACTACAATACTGACTCTAGTTCTGAACAAAAGGATCAATAATCATATCTTAGCCAGAGCTAATTAATACATGCCACTCAGAATTCTCTCTTTCTTCTGGCAGGATGACCATCAACCTTTTAGATGACTTTGATGCATAAAAAGTGAAGTTACTAAAAATTGAAATAAAAAACAGTTTGGATTTCTTCCATAATCACTACATTTGATTTTTAAATCTTATTCTCTTTAACCTTTGTTTTCCAAGAACGTGCAATACATGTTTAAGTATCATCAGTTCCTGAAGCAATGAATCAATAAACAGCACTGAAGACAAAGTTACTTGTTGAAAACAAACATTATGGGTAGTATGAAAAAACTAGAAATAACAGAAAATTTGAAACTCACCAATAAGACAGAGAGAACCCAGAATATATATTCAGTACATTTACATCTTGAATAACTATTGCCAAAAGCAATCTAAAGAATGACTTTGCCCTTAGCTTCAAGACTATTAATTTGAAAGAAATTTGTTCCTAAGGCTTTATCATTATTTGCAGTCTCAGTGATAATTTTTAACAAAACCCTCTCTTCAAGATACTTTGAGATAATGCAGACCATCAGTATTAAAGTGGATATTTGTCTTTTTTTTTTTTTTGGCTCCCCAGATGATTGAGAGGAGATTTCTAATTTACCAGAAAGAATACACCTCCAAAGAAAGAAGCTAAAATGTACCAAATATCTTTTATGCTCCAATTCACTTTCTTTAGTTTCACCATTGCAGTAACCAACTCCAAGTGGGTTCCCACTGATTCTATACAGACAAAGCCTGACAGCACCTCACCTGCTGCCAATGCCATGCACCCCCAGTCTCCTGCCCCAGGGCTTTCTTGTTGACATCCATGAAAGTACATCTGCTTGGATCAAGCACATGCCACCTGAGTATGCAAGGGACAGAGCAATGCAGGCAAACATGATAATGGGAGATAAAGGAACTGGGATACAAACTCTTCACCATTCTATGCTGAACAGTCTACCCTGAGAAGCTGTCGCTTATGCAGCCTCTCTCCCACAAGATAGGGCAATTGGTCAGAACTGTCAATCTTGATGCCAAAGGATGGTCAGCTCAGTAATATGCCTTTGTATTGTTCAGAAAAGTAATGTTAAGGTATTCAAAATTCAAAAAGTGATTATTAGAGTAATAGGATTATGAGTAACATTTCATTTTTCAAACTTCTGGAAATATGGTTTTACTAACCTTAAGATGAGTGCTCACACATGCACACACATACATACAACAACAACAAACCTAAAACCTATTCTAGCTCTTTATTCTCCAGTGTGTCTAGTTTTCCATGTGCACTGTGCTGTAGTGTGCTGTATGCCTACACATTAATCTCTTCCTTAATTACGATTAACTCCTTTCCAGTGAATGTGATGAAGTCTAACTAAAGGTTTCTAATTCTTCTGGCTCTCCATGTTCTTATAAATAATAAAACAGGGCTCCATGACCATAAATACATAAATGTGTTGTACCTTCTCAAAGTACTCCTAAAATCTTCAACTTCTTGAGCTAATAAAGTACTCTAGGTACACAGTTATTGGGCATAAGTATCACTTGGTTCTATGTAGTGGAACTAAGTGATAAGACCATCCATGATTGGGTAGTTGTTACAAGGCTGTTGGAGGAGGTCATCAAGGGGATGTGACCACTGATTGACCTGAAAGCTGGACCTGGGGTATCAAAGGCTCATCACCCTCTCCCTCTTCTTTGGAAAGTAGGGTCTTCCCACTGTTCCCACAGCCAAAATCATTTTCAAAGACACAGCCTTGAGAGAGCAATGTGTTGTTGAGACCATCTGGATGGTATACATGACTGAACCCACTGAAGGCCTCCATGTAAATCTTTCAAATTCTGGCAGGTGGGTGCAAAGATCTACTCATTCTGTGGTCACCCCAAATCAATCCTTGTAAGAAAGTTCCCTTGCTTATTAAACCTGTCACCTACCAATCTGGAGTCCTCTGCCTCCTTCTTTAGTTTCTTCTCACCTTCCATGTAAGGGGGGCAGTTTGCAAACCAACAAATGCTTCTTCGTTTGGCTAAAGCTGATCGTCCTCTGGGATGCCTTCTCTGAGTACTCTCCCATTCCTAGAAGGGCCATGTATTTATCCCATTAGAGTTCTTTCCATACTGTGTGATCTTTTCCACACCGTATACTTAAGTTCTTCAACAGCAGGGACTACACTGTGTTCACCACCATGTGACCAGTGCTTGTCAAAGTGCCTGGTACACATCAGACAATCAAAACATATTAAGGGCTGAAAGACTCATCGTAATCAACAAAACGTTTCATCACGAGCTAGGACCAGTGTTTTGCAGAAAGGTCAAGATACAAACACTCACTTAGGATAGGTTGATTTGTCTCTAGAACAGAACAGTAACAACTTACCCCATACAAACTGGGAAACTGAGGCTAGGGAGCCCACATCAATGGTTCAAAGTTTCCTAGGTGAGTTGATGACAGCTCTTCCCATTCTCAGTACATTATCTTTTCCCTGACACCTTCTCCTGTATGGTTTTCTGACTGCTCCCTACTATAATCAGATCAAATCTATCCAATATCCCTGTCTCTCCCCCTGCCTTCCCCAACAGATCTTCTTTCTATCTTCCCCTAGCTGGGCTCAGCAGACAGAGGGATGCCCATCAAGGGTTCTATTAAATTAAATTGAAACCCAAGAAAATGTCTGTTTTCTGGAGATTATGTCACTTATATCTCTGGTATCCAACTTGCTTTCCAGTTGAGCTGAAACATTACATTTTATCTTTTGGATAATGGGGATGAAAATAAATAAACAAATGATGTGTATTCTCTTCATGAGTAAATGAATAATTATATATTTTCTTATTATGGGGTTGATACTTTTTAAATTCGCTGACAAATCTTTTGGGAATCATAATTAATTAAGAGGTTTGACTCTCTTCCTTTATGCATGATCTTCTACTATAATGTTCTGGAGACTTGTTTACTTGTTTCTTTATTGATTTTTTTAAAAACATCAACTAGGCATACAGAAGGTGGTGAGTGCATGTGTTACTGCTTTTCCTTTTTCTTTAATGCTTCTCTTTCCTTCATTCTACTCTGCTCTGCAGTCTACTAGCACCTGACTACCACTGCAGTAATGTCAAAATTGCTCCCCTACTATCTAGTTTTATTGCATGCAACACTTCCAAATCTTAGTAGCTTCAAACAACAAATATTCATTACTTTTCATGACCTACAGGTCAGCTCTGTGGTTCTGCTGATCTATCTAGGCCTGGCTGATCTTGGCTGGGCTCCCTGTGTATCTGTGATCAGCAAACAAATCAGCTGGGTACTGAATAGTCTAAGATGGTCTCTCTCATATATCCAGTGAATGGGAAGACAGGGGTGAGTGGCTGTTCAAGCCAGCAGTAAAGTTCCAAGAATGACAGTCAATCTTGCAAGGACTCGTGAGGCCCAGACTTAGAACTGGTACTGTATTGCTCTACTACATTTTCTGGTCCAAATCAAGTTACAAGATTAGCGCAGATTTGGGGGTGGGGGTGGAGGGATAGAATCTGCCTTTTGATGGGATTGCTGCAAACAACTGTTGCCATTTTTGGTTTCTACCACATCCACCAATGTAAATCAATGCTAGTGCTTGCAAAACAGATTTATCAGAGACTAGAAGAGAATGTCCTTTCTGCAGCAATCCTTTAATAAAATTCCCTGAATCCAAATCAGCAATGCAATCTTTCCATCACAGGTGAACAGAGGCAGTGGGGAAGTGACTTCATTAAGCAAAATCTGACATGGAAAGGTTACCTGCAATGATGAGATTTTTGTCTGAGTGGAAACTGCAGCATGACATGTAATTCCAAACCTTCTGACTTCAAAATGGGAGCAAGAAAAAAAAAAAAAAAAAAAATCGGAGCAAGAAGTCAAATACCACCACAGGCTGTGTCTGCATAACACTGGTACAATGGGACACAGAACAAGGAAATGAGTGATTGTGACTCAGCAGGGTTGTTTTCACAACTGAGACAAAAGTGGGGACCTGAAATGTTCAGGCATTCACTATGCTTATCCCCCGTGGGGACACTTACCACACACTACACAGCAAAGATACAATTGTCTCCCTCTTCCACTACACTAGGGTTTCTAGTTTTACGGGGACATAAATAAGTGATTTAAATCCACATTTCTAGTTTCTAATATGGAACTGGCTGTTGAAGGAAAGGAGAAAGGGATTTATTTCTGTGACTCTAACAAATACTAACCTAATATAAACATATTTATAATTTTGAATGAATCTTTGCAAATATCCAAAGATTCCCCCATATGAAAAGTTATAGATGTACCAGTGACAATAAGTTACTCCATACAAATACAGAAAACACTACTATTCACCTTCATTTAGAAGGAAGAAGTTGCTGATGCTCAAATCATAATCCAAAGGAGAGGATCAAGAAATTCATGTTTTGCTTCATCAGTGAAGAAAAACCCTTATCTTTAAAAAAACTTGAATCTAAATTTCAAAGTCACAATTAAATATTTAAGAGTATATTTCTAATATTAACTCTCTAATTATCTAGCACAAAGGTCCAAGAAGTTCTTTTCATATTATTTTATAATTATTTAAACTCACCCTCATTCCAAAAATAAAGTGAAGTGGCTTATAAAGAAACTGCATTGCATGCTTTTAAATAATAATAATAATAATAACCAAGTAAAGAACTGGGAATAAAGCCAAAATAAAAATAGAAACTAGAAACTTAAGCCAGAATGAGGTCAAGAAATGCCACTTTTTTGAAGCAGCAATAATTTGACTTAGGGTTTCCCAGATGCCACCCAAAAAGAAACTTGTGGTTACTAATACTACCCATCACAGTCAGAGCTCAAAACAGTCAGGAAAAGCTCAACTCATTTGGTGTGCACCTTGACATAAAATTTTTCAGAATGTTCCTAAAAAGGATTCCATGTAATGGTCTAAACAATAGCCTGAAGAAAATGCACAGGAAAATGCAAAAGCACATAGCCTGATGGAACATTGTTAAAACACTGTTGAGTAGAATCATACTGACAATGCACTTCAAGTACAGCACCCTCTTATAATTTTCAACTAACCCAAAACCAAAGTTTGGAGTCTCATTTGGAGTCTCACCAGCTATCTATCCATCAGGGATGTCTCTGTGAATACTTATTCCTTCAAATGAGAAACTTATTCCCAGTTTGTCTCTTTTTCTAATTCTTCAACACCACTACCCAGAGTCAAGCAGTCCTCCTCTGAGCCAGGATGGCCATACAGCCTTCTGAAGGGTTTTCCCTACTCTAATCCATTCTCCAAACCACAACCAGTCTGCTTTCTTTAAAACAAAGCTCTGCTTTAAATGCTTGAATATCTCTACCCAGGTCTTATCATGGTGAATTCCATTCCCTAATTGTTGAATACAGTTTGGCCTCCATCTACATCTCTAGCAGCTCCTTATTCCCTGCATTCCAGCTATCGCCAATAAATTTCTTTGAGATTGCTGAGACAGTAATGATCTCTCTCACCTCTGAATCTTTAACTGTGCTGTTTCTTATATCTCTCAATCTTTTGCTCCCTGCCTTTGTCTGGGTCTCTTTCTTCACGTCTTAAGCTGGAAGGTGCTTCTTCAGAAACACCCTCTTTATTTGTCCATCTCCCTCCCTAGGTTGTAAGCTCCCCAGGGACAGCTCCGGGCTCTGTTTTTGCTCACCATTGTATTCCCAATGGATAGCATAGTGCCAGACCCAGAGTAAGTGTTTAGTAAATAGTTTCACAATTGATTGATTGATTGATTGATTGATTCAATGATATTAGTCATTACAGACAAGTTGTGGGGGCCAAATATTCTGTTACTCCATGAAGAAAAATCCATTTACCTTCTTCAACAAGTAATAAACCCAAAGGTACTTTTGACATTGTCTAATGAATATTGATGGCAGCCATGCCACATTGAAGAATATACCACCTCTGCCACCTCCATCCAGATAGGGTCAACATTTCCCTCACTAAGCAGGTCATGATCCTCTCCTAAACAAGGATGTGTGGGCAATTGAGGCCCTGCCTTTTTATGCCCTTCAAACATTATCATAACTTTAGTGTGGAAAAAACTTTAAAGTGAGTATTGCCAATCTTACATTCCAAGGAGTTCTGCAAGGTATTTGACAATGTATTTTTCAAGAGAGTATTGGTTCGAGACCCTCACCTCACCATGCAATAGTAGAAAAAGTCAGGAGACTCAGAGTCTATCCTGACTTTGTCATTAACTGCACGTATGGTCACTCTTCAGGAGGCTGATCAATCAAAAGTTATAGCACCAGAATGAATATAGTCTTAAGATGCTGTGGTCACCTCAGCATTTAACCTCTGCAAATGAAGTACTAACATCATTTTAGGCTTTCAACCTCTAGAATTGGAAAGGACCTTCTAATGTAAGTAAAGAAGGATGAATTAATGTCCTGAAATTAAAAGAACAAAAAACAAACTAATTCAGGCACTGGGCACAAACAGCCACATGATTTAAGGAAACTTAACGATTTAGTTGTAATTTTTAATAGGTTCACTGTTTTCACTGAATCTCCATCCTCTGGAGTTTTTATTTAATTGTCCTGGGTGGGAGCTGATCATTGGTATTTATAATTTTTTCTCCAGTGATTGTAATACACAGCAGGGTTGAGGTGGCAAAGATAAAGATCAGGTTTATATCAACTTGGCCATTTTCTTTTCTGGACCCCACTGAATGGACTAATATGGTTTCACATCAGCTATTTTCCTTTTAGTCTCTCTGGGGTCATCTGTTTTCTAAACCAATGCCTTTTTCTAAATTTTTAGGAAGAATTGTATTTGATTGTGTTATTTGCAAGCTCTAAGTACTTTTGAACATTGAAATCACAAATAGAAGAAGAAAGGAAGCTCCTCCACTAACAAATCAGGTGATAGTGTTAATAATTGAAGTGGCTAAAAATAACTTCCCAATTATAGATCCAGGTCCTTTTACCATTAAGCTGCTTTTCTTGGTGTTCTAAATTTGGCTACCGCTATATCACTTCCTTGACATTTATACAATATTGACAAATCCTGAATCATTTCATATCAGAGCACTAACAGTAACTCTTCTAAGTACTTCTTATTTTCAGGAATCCAATTATACAAAGTCAAAGGTAATCAGAGCATCTCAGCAGATTTAATCATGTATAAAATCACCTTTAACTGTAGCACTGAACCAACCAGTAGAGTGTGTTTAGTGATGAGATTAAATTATTTTGAAATGTAATCCCACTCCGTCTGGCAGCATACGCTCCAAATTTCCACTGAGTTTGCAGTTTGATGATAATGCTCAAAATGGATTGGGAACTCTTTTATGTTTAGTTTCCTTTTTCCCAAGAGATACTGACACTAAACCATCCCTCCAAAGGGAATATTTTAATGTTGCAAGTTTTATAAAAATAAATCCTAATGTGTTGCCCACATCATATCAATGTACACAGGAGAATCTCTTTAAGCACCTATTGTTTACCAGTAAATCAGGAATGAAATTCTTAAAGTTTTGAAATTTTATGCAAAGAGATTTTCGTTGTTGTGACTAGTATAAAATAACAAATAATACTGTGCCCTACGGCATTAACTCTCTAGGTTCATGGGTTCATGGAAACAATTATTAAATAATCAGTCAAGTAACAGGAAAACACTGAGTCTAAAACTTCTATGTTGGAAAATTCCTCTCCCTCTATGATTTGGTAAGCTATCATAACCAGTAGGAATGCCAAAGATTTTCCAAAGGATACTATTGTGCACAACAACATGTTTTCTCAAAAATAGCTCATTCAATATGCACATGGTTTTTCATCACATTGCAACATTTCTTTTCCATAAGAAAGTATTTTGTTTCTATAATATATATAGGGACAGTGATCTAAATAGAGAACCGAAGAGTCCCCTGCCTAAAAACCACCTTACAATCCTTTTCTGTTTGCATGAAAGTCAATGTCATGCAGAAGTTAGAGCACAGATTTTTGGACCTGCCTGCCCAGCTCAGCTAATCATCAGCTGTGTCACCATGGACAAGTTAGGTGAACCACCCCTTACCTTTGTAATGCAGGTAATGCATTACAGGTAACAGAGGCAATGTAAGTTATCACTTACAGGGTTGTTGTGTGATATAAATAAGTTTGGAAGCTGCTTAGAAGAGTGCCTGGTTTGGAGTAAGTACTATGCAAGTGTTTTCTAGTATCATTGTTGGCAGAATTTCTTTCCAGAATTGATTAGAGTGGATAACATCCTAGATAAGGTATATCTTTACCCTGAGCTTAACTAAAAATCTTTAAAAGTCAACATCTAATGTAACTCAGAGGTAAGGGATACAATTTTATTCCGAAGGCTTCTTCTAGATTGCAGGAAGGACATAGAAAGAAATTGGAAATTAATATGCTTTCTAACCATTCTTCCCCTTACCCAAAACTGGTGAAGGAATCATCCTAGACTATTTCACCCTTCCCATATTAAGGGGAAAAAATGTGATTTTCAAGTTCTTGCTAGTTCTTTATACAGCTGAGGATAGAGATCTGCAGCTAAGGCCTTGTCTCTAGCAAACCTCCTTATTAAGACTTTGATCACACAAAAGCAAGTCAGGAACTAATTTGGGGTGGAGAAGAGGGCTAAATGACTAGGCATGATAAAGGAAAAGTGAACTGGTTATTGCACGTTCATCTGGAAGTGAAGAGAAAAAAAAGAGAGTGAATCCCTAACAAGGCAGGGAAGCCAGGAAGAAAAACTCCCTGTGATAATGGTCAAGGCACTTAAGAACAGCAGTGTTCTTCAGTAGTTGCCTGCTTTTCCATTTCCAGCGTTACCATGTTCCATGCGGTGCTATGGGGCGCAAAACCCCTGTTGCCCAAAACCCATTGCTAAAAATCTGTCCACAAAGCAGCCTTCCATTAGGGGCTCTGTGGGTAGTTTAGGGATAAAGCAGTAAAGGAAATTGCCATTTCCCTGTGGGACCAACACTGCAAAGCAGGTTCATGTGGAGGGAGGCACACAGTCCTGTCATTTTGATCGGAAACCTGATTGTTATGGGCAAGGTAGCCACCCGCTGGAACTGCCAACTCCTTTTATCAAGTACAATAGAGGAAGGTGAACCTTGAAGAGAGGAAGACAGGAGTCTTGGGGTACACTGTGTCTCTATGGGCCCAGAATGCTTTCCCCATACTTTATATGGTACAGCCATGCCAGGTCCACTGTTCCACAGGTAACACAGTATTCTCTCAACTGTCCCATGGAACCTGATAAACAGGGTGCTCTTGTATCACCTTGGGAATGTGTTGTCTGCTAAGGCTGAAAATGGAAAAACAGGGCCCCTCATTGCCCTCAAAATGGGCAGCTTCCCTGTGAGTGATGAATGTGGCTTTCACAGGTGTCAGGCTGAAGGGTAAATGTCCTGTCATGTCTTCTCAGCGAGGAGTCGCATAGAGATCAGAGAATTATACACTCAGGTCCCTTTTTGTCTTCTCTGGCAAGGGAACTGCCACTTACAGAGCCTCAGCAACAGAATCCATCCAGGGGAGTGTCAGAGGCAAGGCAAGAATTAGCAGAGTTGCTGTCAGCCTGCGAGCAGCCTCCTCTGGGCATTGTTCTCATCAGGGAGCCTCAACATATCACCTTCTGGAGAGTAATGCCAAGTTTGTGCTCAATAGCTGCCTATTCATGGTGTCAGCTCACAGCCACACACACAAACACACACACACACACAAACACACACACACACCTACCCAAGAAAATTCCCTGCAGCGCACCGTGGCGAGCATCTTCTACTGCCCCCCAGAGATGCGAATGGTGCAGATTCCTGGACTCAAGAGACACAGTAGCCTCTGGCATCTCAGTGAAACTCCAAAAAGTCCTCCTTGGAATTCTTAATTGTAGAAGACCCACTCTGCTTAATTAACTTCACTGTGGACATTGTTTTCATCTCTTCTCATACTTGCTTAAGACAATCTGAGCCAAGGAGAATCTCAAAGGAAAGGACACTTGGGTTCTTTCTGGAGTTCAGGCCAAACTACTAAGAAACATGATAAAAAGCCACAGATCTCAATTACTTTCCCTTGAGACAGGAAAGGTGAATTTTCAGAGGCACTTGATAAAACCCATGCACCTGTTTCAGCTAGCACCTGATAGCAACCTCTTCAACAGGAATGAGAAAAGCCTTCCACCTACAGCCCCCTTCCATTAAAAGATCCAGACATTAAAATATAAAATACTTAGCACTGGCCTATGAACTAAAGGGTGGCCAGTTTGATTCCCAGTCAAAGCACATGCCTGGGTTGCAGGCTAGGTCCCCATTTGGGCTCATGTGAGAGACAACCACATGTTGATGTTTCTCTTCCTCCTTCCCTCCCTCCCCCTCTCCCTAAAAATAAATAAAATATGGAACACTGGCTTCATCATTTTCTGAGAGAATGATGGATTCCTTTGCAAAAAGATGATAATAATACATTCCACCTCATACATCTGTTCTAAGAATTAAATGAAATAATGCATGCATGCAACACACTTAGCACAGTGCCTGGTGCATATTAAGTGCTCAATAAGTACTAGATGTTGTTATTACATTATTTTTGCCACCCTCACTCCTATCATATTAGTGGTATGACCTCCTTTATAGGAGCATAGGGAGTCATGACAGGGAAGTTAGACTATTTATAGTTCATTCCAAATTGGAAAAACAAAACTAAGAAAGCCACTTCATTCTTGTTTTGAACTGAATTTATTTTATCAAATACATGCCAATTACTTCTCTAAACCTAGAACTCTTGAATCAAAATTTATTTAATTTTAAAGTATCACTAATTTGATATCATATTACAGCATATATAAAAATGTATTGTAAAGCCTAATACAAGTAAATTGGAGAATGGATAAGCTTTTGGTTACTACAGACACAGAATACTAACTAAATACAGGATGGGTCAAAAGTAGATTTATAATTGGGAGTGTGCAAAATACAGAGTTTATTCTTGTATTTTTATTATTATGATTAATTATTGTATTGGTTTCCATACAAACAACTGTAAACCATCTTTTGCCTCACCCTGTACATGTATGTCATGAGCCAGCCCTGGTGCTGGTCACTGGGATGAAACTGTCAAACAAGAAAGACAAGTTGCCCTCCCCAAATTTACATTCTATTGAGATGTTTGAAATCACAATGACCCTGCTTGCTTGCTTTCTTTTTCTTTTTCCTTTTTTTCATGAAGTTTCAAGTTAGACCAAATTTAAGATGATTTGACCTATTCTTTAGCAGCCGGACTTGGTTCTGCCTAGTTAAACTTCGGCTTCCCAAGGCAATTTATCGGGGATTCCCGGAAACTACAAGCGTCACCATTCAGGCAGCCACCGGCATTGCCAGGTGAGGCAGCAGCGGGTGTGGCTCAGCTTTCAGTGCCCGGTGTCAAGACCAGCAGCAGCAGGGATGTCGGGAAGCGTGAGCTCTTGGCTGACTCTAACCCGGGTGGACAGCAGAGACACTTGGGGTACTCCCTGCAACACAACTTCAAACCTCTCGAGGTGACTGGTCAGGGTCAACAGTAACAGGTGGAGTTGGCCTGAAGCAATCTCCGCAGGGTGACTCGTGTTCCGCACACACGCTGGTCAGGCAGGGTAGCTCTAGGCAGAGCAGCTCATGGCAAGACAGGCTCCGCAGTCTCTGCGAGTTGTGGGAAACCCTCAAGCCTGTCCAGTAGGGAAGTGCCTCCTGGTCAGAAGAGTGCCTCTTACACTCACTCTGCGGACAGCTGGGTGAATAGAAAAGACACAGGAATATATTTGTGTGCACATTACTGTTACCTTCCTACAAATTGTGTCATACCTTTAAAAGTACCTTTTATTAAAATGCATGCCTTTAAGAACATCCTACTCTGTAGCCATTAACATTATGCTTAGTCAGCTATTGATGAGTCTGCATTATCTCATTCATTCATTCATTCATTTGGCAAATGTTCATTGAACCACTACAAGTGCAGGGTCCTGGGGATACAGTGACAAGCAAAGTAGACCAAAGTGTCTTTGTAAAATTTACAGTCAAATGGTCTGGGTGATTATTTAGATTGCTATTCAGCACATACTTTCTTTCTTCCTTTTCTTATTACGGGTGCAGTTTCCTTCTCTGCCTCAACTGGTATTGGACTTGGGTGTGTGACGTGCTTTAACCCAAAGGATGTTAGCAGATGACATACAAACAAAAGCCTTCAGCATGCTTGCCTCCTGCACTCATGTCTTTCTTCCTAAGAACACGTTTTGGGTAGCCACTGGCTTAAGGAAGGTGGGAGGATGTACAGTCGATAGGAACCCACCCTGGAGTGACCAATAGCCTAGTGGCCAGTTGATGCCAGTCTAGATCAGCTGAGTGAACTATAGTCAACCTGCAGACCCATGAGCATAAGAGTAAGGGCTTGAGTTTTGTAAGCTTCTGAATTTGGGGATGGTTTGTTACACACATAATTGTGGCAATAACTCTTTAATGCAGAGCCAGACAAAGCAAGAAAATATTCAACCCTTTGAAAGTTTAATTAAAGGTGCTCTTTATTTTCTATGAAAGAAAAATTATATCCCAGTGGAGACATTTTGAAAAATGTCAAGTTTCTTACCTTGTCTCTATGGTTGTAGTCCCCTCTCATAGTCACATCTGCAAAGGGGCTTCATTTATCAATATCCTTTTTCTTTAATATGAATAAAAGGGATTCAGGGCCTCCCAGAAAAACTTATACACAAGCTCCTTTTCCCAACGCATGCAACATTGTATACCGAGTTTTATGGCTTCATATTTTAAGCAAGCTGTTACCAAGTTGAAGATAGAGAAATGAATGAAAAATGTGATCAAAGGTCTTGTAAATAAGGCAAGAAAGCAGAGCACTAGGCTTGTAACAGACTGTAAATACTGTTGATTGACATTAGAGGAGAAAAATTTAAGGAAGGAGATAACAATTTTGCCAAATATAGGAACGTAAACTACATGGACAGATACCTTTTTCTCCTGCACTAGGGAACAAGCAAAAACAAGCCAGCTGTTTTAGCAGGATTGATCTAGATTAGAAACAGGAGAAAAGGACACCCACTAAAACACTTTTCTGGGGAAGACCTGGCATCTCCTCTGGTAAATGTTTATCATCAAGACAGCAGGGGGTGTGGGCACCTGATCAGAATTGGGGGTCTATCAGATCGCTGTTCCCCAGTATTTCCAGATTGTGGGTCTCTCTGATGTAGTGAAAAACCCCACAGACCACACCCCCCTCTGACTCCTACAATGATCAAAAAAGGCTTTTAAAAAAACACAGTGGATCTAACGGGAAAACTGAAGTTCCCTTTGAGATGCCCCCATTTAGATGACATCTTTTACTTTAAAAACATTCTTTCACTCATTTAACAACATTTCATTAAGCATCTTACTGTGCACCAAGCACTGTTGTTAAGCAGTTTTAATATTCCCGTAAACTAGGCAAGTCGTCTGGCCTCATGGAGATTATATTCTATCACAAGTGAGGTTAATTAAGAGTAGAAATAATAGAAACACAGTAAACTGGACTGAAAGCTTTAAGATTCTTTCTGAATCTATAGTGTTTACATTATTATAGAAAGAGTTTATGAACTTATGGATTCTCATAGATGCTATAATAAAGACAAGGAATTCTCAGAGTTTTGAAAATAACCCCAAGAGTTAAAAAAAGAAAAAACAAGAATATGAATATAAGGATTCTTTTCCAAAAGTCCACATTTGTGTCTCCCAGGGGACCTTAGGAGTAGCTCTCAGGCTGCAGGGTGGAGGTTGGCATGCAGAGGGTATGGCTGCCTGTGGACCAAGCCCATTAGCACAGTACAGGCAGCTAAAAGTGTGCCGAAAATAATTCCACTCCCCTACCCATAGCTCCCAGCACCACTTGGCAGAAGAGAAACCTGCCTGACAGATGTTACAGGAACAATTTGAAGTTTCAATGCTGATTATATCAATCCCCAACACTGCCTCAAGTGAGGGATTAAGCATGAATTGCAATTTTTGTTTTATATCTGCAATACAAAATGACTTGGATTAGCACCTTTGGTATTAGAAGTAGTAGTCATGATTGGCATTTTTTATAAAAGTCAAGGAGCCAATCCCAAAGGATAGCATTGGACACCTTTAAATATAGGAAAAAAACATTGTCATAATTCCTTTTTTTTTTTTTTTTTTTTTGCAGAACATATGCTTTAATCTCTACTATACATGTTTTATCATCAGCGTCAGAAGTATTTACTGAGTTCAGAGAGCATTCAGCCATGCCTGCAAATGCTTGCAGTAAAAAACACTGAGAGGATCCAGCCCTTTTCCCCGAGGACATTTCCTTCAAGATGAGCAAAATGCACAACTCATTCTCTTTCTATCACTTTTAGTTTCTTTCTCCACTACGGCATTCTTCATCTTCCAGATGAAGATTAAACTGAGGGGAGTTAAACATGCCTTTGAAGACTTGGAGAAGAAAGCAAGCCTGATGACTCCATACAAAAAATGCTGTTCCAATGGTAGGGAGCTTGAGGAATTATAAGCTATAGAATGAGAAGTCGATAGAGCCACAGGTTATGAAATCAAGCGCCAGAAACACAGACCAGAACAGGCATGAAAAGACAGGCTCCCTCTCTTTTGGCCTGAAGTATGAGGGCCTCTCAGTTTGTCTCTTGTGTCTGTAGACCTAAAGGCCAGAGAAATATTTCTCCACATTAAGAAAATCTATTGGCAAGTCTGATGATAAATGGTAGGCAACCCATGCTCAGTGTAGGGTGTACAGAGAGCATAGTGGCACGGGTTGACCCAGGCTTCATGGAGTCTAAAACTTATACAATTGTGGAGGCCACTTGATGAAAAAAGCACAGAATTGCAAATGCAATATTAGGTCCTGGGCCTTGGAACAGCAGAGCTCTGACACTTAAGCTTCCTCCCACTTGTGCTCAGCATGTTACAGAAGCAGCCTCTGCTCAGCTCCAGCTGTTACCCTTAGGGAAACTGGCCAGAGTGGCCATTTTGATATATATATATATATATATATATTTTTAAACATTTTATTGTTGTTGTATTACATCCATCCCCATTTTGCTCCCCTCTGTCCCCCTCCCCACCCACCCATTCCCCCCAAAGTCAATCCCACCTGTTGTCCATGTCCATGGTTCCTTTATACTAGGTTCTTGTCTAAGCTGCTCCCCTTCCTTGCCTCTGCCTCCCCCCTCCCCCCAACCCTCTTCCCCCTGACCACTGAAGGCCTATTCACTGTATTCATATATTTGGTTCTGTCTTGCAACATTGTCATAATTCTTAATGCTTCTTATCAGTTGAGAGTCTCAAGTTACATTTCTGCCACCTGCTTATGGAAGCTTTTTAGAAGCTTTATGAAAGAATATTTTTAATGAAATTTTTAAAGTATTTTGGTTTAATTTTAAATTCTGCTAACTGAGCTATATTATACACCAACAATCTTAAATACAGTTAGAAGACGTCCCTTCATTAATTTGCCAAAGTTTTACTAGCCAACTCATAGGAAGATAATGGATGGCAGCAGACCACATTAAGTGTCTTATATAATTATAATCCTAGGAAACAAGATAAAATAGATTAAAAATTATAAAACCCAATGTTTAACATGAGTGTGCAGGTATACTAAGTATTATTCAACATATTATCCATTGACATTAGAGCAAGCAATCTGAAACTGAGTAAAAAAGATCCTTAAAACAATTCATGACTTTTGAAGAGGAAATTTTATATTCCAGAAAAATAGCTCAGAAGAAAGAAGTCAATTGTACAAATAGTCCCTTAACAGTACTACTTAACAGCAGAAGGATAAAAACTTAAGTAGCAAATAAGAGAAGAAATCAAATACTCTACAAGCTATCACATATAAAACATTATAACTTTTGAAAGAGATACTTAAACTCTATTAGTGCCCAGATGTATGAAATAACATTAAGTGGCAGGAAAAAAGCAGAAAAGAATAAAAATTATGTAAAATATGTATAATTGCTCAATTTTGTACCGGTGTAGTCTCCTTAAGATGATTCATTGAGTTGTACATAATTTGTATATTTTTCAATAAATACTTTAATAAACAAACTTCTAAATATATTTCTACATTTTTACCGAATTCAGAGCAGCACCATTTACATTCATGGAAATAAGAATTCACTTTTCATTTCTCCAAAAGAAATGATAAAAAAAAACTAACCAATCCTTTCAGTTTTTATATGGTTCTGCTTGGTAAACTTAATCTAATCATGAAGTTGAGCCTCATCTTTTTAACAGGACGTGAAAATACATAAGGAACTATTTAAGAGTTTCAGAGATAGACTTACTTGGCATCACCAACTACATAAAAATATTTTATTATGTAAACAAGGAACTGATCATTTGCCTTCTCTAATGTAAGGACACAAGCCTTTTATTATATTTCACCATCATGTCAAATTGAAAATTATAAATTGAGTGCTTAATTTGTGCAGTATGTTGAACTGAACACAGTAGGAAGCTATAGAACTACAGATATCAGAAGTGTTGGTTACCTGGTACCCAAGCTATGCCACCTGTTAGTAATACATTTGTGGGTTCTGATTCACAGCATTTCAGAACAGAAACTCATTCCTGTCCATATGCACAAAATTGCCCAATTTCTCAAGGATGGGATGGGATGATATTAGCCGAAAACATGACATCCCACCTAAACATACCTATTTGTGAACCCAGATTCCCAATGGATTATTTTGACAATGATATTCTTGATTGATTGCTTCTGCCTTCTATTTAGGACCTGCTTCCAGATATCCGGATATCTTGGAGGCCAATCAGCTATCAGGTTTTTCAGTGAGTGTGGACCCAAAGACAACAATAGGAATTTGACAAGGATTTCATACTCTTTGTGATCACCCGGCAGTTGGTAGCCTACCACTATTATACCAATCACACCAAATGAAATATATTAATTTACACAATTGTTTTCCTATGAACTTCCTATGTACTCTTAAAGAGCAGGAAACATGCCTTAGCTGTACAATGAACATATTTTGAATTTCTATTATTAAACCAGACTCTCTTTACCCCAAAATATAACCCAAATTGGACAGAGTACTGCACTTGCCAGATTCAATATGCATATATCCCTTAGAAATTACAGAGTAAGTCATTCTGACTATGGAGAAGGGGGAAAAAAATAGAAGGCAAGTGAAGGTGCCAGGAGACCAATTAAAGGGCTAATAGGTAATTTAGATAAGAAACTATTGTGAATGATTAAGTGATTGTTTTATATTCAGATAATGGAAAACTATAGACCAGTGACAAACAATTAATCTATGTAACAACATGAATGACTCTCATAGACATGATGTTACATGAAAGAAGCCAGGACCTAAATATATACAGTATGATTCCATTTATATAAAGTTCAAGAACAGGAAACCCCAGTTTATGGGATAGTGGTCAGAATAATGGTATCCTTTGGGAGAATAATAACTGTGAAGGGGCAGGAGGGAGACAACTAAAAATGCTTCGTATCTCGATCAGGGCTGTCTCCTAGGGGTGTATACTGGGCTCCTTACCTTATTTTGATCTTTCCCATAAACTCTTTATTTTATGTTTTAAAAAGTTTAAAAATATTCTTGGTGGGCTGGCCTGGGATGGTAGTCAGTATAGATTCTCAGGAGTGAATCGATATCGGAGAGATATTTAAAAGGTAAAGTCATGGAGAATAGGAAAGAAGCCAATGCCTGTGAAGTGTTGAGCTCAGGGCCCGCCATAGAGTAAAGGCTAGCAAATGTCTGGTACAACAATAATTGCCTGAAAATGTTGGTGAGCTGATTAAATTAAATAATGTATGGGTAAAGCACTTTGATCCTTATCTGGGATACAGTAAATTCTCAACAAGTGGCAACTTTTTCTTTAGTTGATTAGTCTGTGACTATTTTCATATCCTCCTGCCTTCCTAGACCCTGCTCTTGTTATTATCTAGAGGATAACCTAGACCCTGCTTTTCATGCTATTATCTAAAGGATAAACGATACCTATACTTAAATTACTTCAGAAAAATAATTTTTTCCTCCTCTCATGAGTTTTATTAACTAAGTGCACTATCCCAGTTGCATGCATATTGGCCCCCAAAGGACACTGAGAAACCCCTCTTCATCACCTCCACTAGAAGTCAAGGAGATAAAACCATATGAAATTGATGCATGTGAGTTTTTACCGTTCTGGTTGCTGCTTTGTCATATCAGGATTGTTAGCACTGTTTTTTGCGATAGTGTGTCAAGAGACTCCCTGATAGGGTTAAAGCTCCTTAGCATTGTGTGGGAAAGGACATCCCAGCACCATCTGCCAGGCCTGCAATTCCATTAACCTGTCAGCATGATAAATGACAAAGAGAAGGCTTCAGAACAGGAGAAAATCTACAGTGAAACACTGTGGTCATAAAAGAAGAAGAACCCAAATGGATATAGGGCAAGTACACAAACCATCCTTTATAATAAAATTTTCACTTGCCAGAAGGGAACAGAGAGACCACACTATAACTCGTGGGTCCAAGCACAGGGCAGAAAGACAATTGGTCATGCCTCCACCCTGATGTGCGATCACAGATCAGTGATGCACACTCCAGCAGTCGCGTCTCTGCTTGCTACCAGGTCTCCTGGGGCTCGTTAAACACACCTTGTGCACGACATGCAAGGAGATGGTATTTTCATAGCTGGTTACTCTGTGCATCCCTCTTACTTTTGCTTAAACAAACAAACATCTCTGAAATGGAAAATAATTTGGTTACTTCTCTTCAATTAAAAATTGTCTCAAGAGAGCAGTCAGCCAGAACATTGCTGCCCTGCTTCTAAATTTAGCTCCCTCTAATGACGTCTTCCTTAAACAGAGCGTGGGCAATCAGTTTCTAAATATTTGGGTTGTGGAATGAGTTCCAATAAGTCTCATTTAAAGTCACTAAGTAATAATGCCAATATTAAAAGCAACATTAACTCTGGATACTAAGAGATTGCTACTGAATAGCTTGGAATATTCCTTCTCCACATAGCAAAGGCATGAGTGACAGTAAAATTGTAAATAATGGCCATGCATTAAATGTTGCCAGGAGCATCCCTGCAGACTGGTTTTTGCAAAAAGAAACTTTTATAAACACTGAATCACAATTAGCATTTATATCATCTTGGGTTTTCTTCACAGTTGAACCAAAACTAGTGAAATGAGATTAGCGAAGGCAAAGTAAAAATGCAATGCTCTCCATAATAAAACCAAGTGTACCAGATTCATAACCATGTCACCTTTTCTGCATTTTCTGTGTACATGCTGGGTCACCACATTGAAATGATTGAATGCAGCTAACTAAACACTATTCATTGCATGCCTTAGGTTTAGGACATACAGTGATTTTTCTTCTGAGCATTAGAGTGTTTTATAGTCTTGAAAATGGAGAGTTAATAACCAAGTTAACCAGTTGGGTATATCGCCTTGTTTCAATCAGATCATTAAACACAAACCTTAATAAGTTTCTTGGACAAAACCAGAAGAAAACAGACACAGGAAACAGACCCATGAAAACATCTCCTATCTCTTCTACTGTATAGGCCCATGATACAATTATTCATCCATCTCAAATGAGGCAGCATGCACTTAAAATACCTGGCAGTTGTTCCACTACTCAATTTGCATGTCAACATTTGTATTATGTTAAAGGAAAGAGAAGTGACATCAGCAGATTCAGGAAGAATCTTGTTGCTTTTTGCCAACTTATTTAATATAAGTATCAATATTCAGTTATTTGATGTATTTCCCTATGTTGCCTTGTTGGTTTGATAGATCTTTGTTATGAATTTTCTTAATAGGTTTTCTAGGAATATCCTGCAATATTTCTGTAAGTCAGAATTCATGCTTTAAAACTACTTTGGGAGAAAGTTGGAGGACTACAGAAGAACAAGTTCATGCCACCTGGGTGAATGTTGTTTCTATTTTGCTCCTGATTGCCCTCAAAGCACTTCTCTTCTACTCTGAAGCTCCCAACAATCAAGCTTGCAGAAAAGGTGGTGGTGACCCAGGGGTTCTCAGCCCACAAAAGGGTGAGAGGATGCTGAGAGGTATGAGAAACAGCAGGTTCCAGTCTGGTTTGGGTCACAGCACTAACATGCACCAGCTCTCAGGTTCTGTAGAAATGGGGTGCCAGTACTTTTTGTTAGATGACTGCAGATGCAACAATAAGCACCTCACACTTGCCATCTCTTTCTAAGCCACTGAAAAATCTCTGTGACCAGCATTAGTTAGTTGCCCAGTTTTTCAGATAAGAAATCTGAGGTTCAGAGAAAGTGGCAACTTGCCCCAAGTCCCACAAAGGGAAGGTAGCAGGTCTAAACCTGAGCATTGAACTGGCTCATGACCACATGCATGATGCTCCAAGTATTTCACTTTCAAAATTGCATTATAGCACTTTATATGCTTATGTCACAGGGATGCCAATAGTAAACTTATAACATGTGGAACACTGGGAAATAAAGTGTGTGTGTAGGCTTTGTATAATTCTTATTTTAAAGATTTTATTAATTTATTTTAGAGAGAGGGGAAGGGAGGAGAAAGAGGGAGAGAAACCTCAATGTGCAAGAGATACCTCAATCAGTTGTCTCTCACATGCCCCCAAAAGGGGATTTTGGCTGCAACCCAGTCATGTGCCTGACCAGGTGTCGAATTGGCAATCTTTTGGTTCACAGGTTGGCACCCAGTCCACTGAACCACACCAGCCAAGCTAATTCTTAAATTTTGGGGCTCCTACAGAACATCCATCTGAAACTGAATTAAGCAAAAGTAATGCATTGGCTCATTTAACTGGCAAGTCCAAGATAAGCAGGAGTAAACTTGAGGTCTCAGACAATGCTGTCAGGGTTTTCTCTTTAAATCTCTTGTTTTGATTTTCTTCTGCTTTGGCCACATCATTATGCAGGCTCTTCCTCCGCTATGGCAAAACACTCAACCTATTCTCAGAGCAAGAAGAGCAGGATGCTTTCCTAGGTGCTACACCAAATATTTCAGGATTACTTCTTTTATGTCATCTCTCAGCCAATCACTGGGATTGGGGGATGGAGTGATATACTAATAGGTTTAGGTCTGAGTCACACGTTTAGCTCAAGAGCCTAAAGCCAAGTCTGCTTCCTCTCAGACAGAAGATCTGGGTTCTGAGCATTCTGGTCTAATTTTAGCAAGCCCAGGTAAGTCTGCTCCTGCCCCCACCCCCGGCCCCCCCAGTAACTGCTGACACCAGTGGAGGCCTGTGTCCTTCAAAGACATCTTGATCTGCTGGCCAGAATTCAGTAACTCTTCTGTTTTAGTAAACTGCTCTGTTCTCAGAGCCAACTCCCCCAAAGCAGTATGCAGAAAGTCCCTTCAACTCCCTTCAACTCCCTTCAACTCCCTCCCCACTTCCCCCTTTATTTTTATTTTATTTTATTTTTAAATTTTATTGTCGTTGTATTACATCCATCCCCTTTTTGCTCCCCTCTGTCCCGCTCCCCATCCACCCATTCCCCTCAAAGTCAATCCCACCTGTTGTCCATGTCCATGGTTCCTTTATACTAGGTTCTTGTCTAAACCCACTTCCCCCTTTAAAAACCCCCGCCTTACTTTTGTTCACTACTGATATCTCAGGGTCTCAGTTCACCTGTTATTTGGCAGTTGGCCCAATACATCTTTTAAAACTCATGGCTTATTCTCCTGTGATTTCTCCTCTCACTCTTGCCAAATCTGACACTTCCCACATACCATAGAGTCTGGGAGTGGGAATGGAGCTGGGGTTGGGGATTCTCCAAGAAACTGGAGCTATCATACCAGAAGAGGAAGCCTCCCAGAAAAACAGCCACTGAAATATAGTCATAATAAACACTTTGCTTCCTTTTTGTTTGTAAGATGATAACAGAGAATGCCTAGTAAATATTAGCTAACTGATATATGTAGAATGCTCCAGAGTTAGTGCTTCCATACTCAATATATCTTCCTATTCTTATTATATCCTTCTCAAGTATAAATCATCATTTTATAGATGAGCAAACTGAACCTCGGCATAGTTAAGAGATTTGCCCAAGGCCACCTAGAAGGAGGAAAGCCAAAACTTAAACTTCTTTTGATCCCTACTCATTACTCTGAGAAGCTAGAGTAGCTTTAATACTGTGAATTTTGATTAAATGGGTCCTGGAAGCAAATTTGCCTTAAAGACTACATTATTAACAACAAAAAGTTCAGAAAACGTCTTTCCACCCTACACTCGGAGGAAACATTACACTGTCCTTTGAGTGTGGACATTTGTAAGAAAACATGCCACTGTAATACTGGTGGCCACGTAAATTGTTGGTCTAGTCTTTTGGGAAAAAAACTTGGTGATAAACTATGAAGAGCTATAAAAAGGTCTATATCCTTTGACTTCCAATTCTACTCCTAGGAATTTATCTACTCCTAGGATTAAAATAATTGAAGAAAAATTCATGTGTATAAAAACACTCATAGCAAAATTAATCATAATGTCAACATTTTGGAATTCAGAGATAATACATGTAAAGTGCTTAGCAGTCTGCCTCCAATGACTGCAGGCTTCAGGGATGTCCTGCTTTTTTGCACAAGTTAACGGGCCTTTGTATTTGCATTTCATCTACATGGACATTTCTTCTCCCTGGACGTCTTTGACTTACTCCTTTCTTTCCTTCAGGTCACTGCCCAAATGTCACCCCACCGGAGAGGACTTTCCAAACCACACTCTCTAAACAGCACATTCCCATCATCCTATCTCTTTATCTCCTTCCTGTGCTTCCTTTTCTTTAGTACTCATTTCTACCTTTAATGTAACATATTTGTTTGGTTTTTATTATTGTCTTTCCCTTCTTCATGAGAAGGTGAGCCCCATGAGGGCAGGGGCTTTGGTTAGTTCATTGCACAAGGTCCTTCAACTAGAACAATATCTGGAACAATCTGAGAACTGATACACTGGTCAGTCAAGGCCTGCTCTGGATGGAAGTAAACTCCCAGGCATTCCCAGGGAAAGCAACTCCAGTATTCCAAGCTCATTTCTCAGAAAGAAGAGCTTCAGGTGTTGGCTGATAGTGGCTAAAGCAATCCGAAATCAGGTAGGGAGGTTAGGCACCAAAAAAAAAAAAAAAAAAAAAAAAAAATAGGTATAGAGGATCCAGGGAAGTGGTGGCTTTGTAGCATGGTGACTAAATCAGACTAAACTACATATCTCAGAATTCCCATCCACCCAAGTTTCCCATTTGGGGGGGCCAAGTAATACACTTCACACAAGATGTAGAGGGTGAAAATGGACCTATGGCCATTTCCACTTTTTATGCTTGGAAGGTGGAGGCAGGACTTTTGTAGCTCACACATGTTGTTGCTTATCTGCCTCCTCACTTTGTTAATGTGAGGCAGTGGTTAGGCCTATAACTTAGCCCTGGAGGTACCTCCCTGGTAACTCCACCTTATCCTGGATCCTTCTGCATCTTCTCCCACTTCTGAGTCAGGTATGTGTTGAGCTTTACTATGAAGGCTACCAATTTATCCTGCAGACACAGTGACATCCAGCTGGGAGGTAGTGACAATTGACCTGGGTTCTAGCTCATGCTCTAGGATTCCAGTTAGTCCTTGACTTCCCACTTTCCCTCTATCATCCCTTCCCAATTGACTGCCTACAGACTTCAGGATCCATATCAGGTATGAGATGAAAGCCTTATGGAGACTGTTCAGCCAGCTCCCATAATTATATCCTGTGAAATCCCCATTTAGGAAAAGAAAAGTGTGTATATATTTTTATATATACACATATATATGTAGATATATATACATATATATACATACATATATCCTAGAGATTCTATTTCTCTAATTAAACCCTGGTTGATAAAAATGGATCTGTGTAGAAGACTGAGGTTGTCTGCCAAAGTCTACTATAAAGTTAATTTTGTCTACACAACAACAACAACAACAAAAAAAATATTAAAAGTCTGCATATCATGAAATCCTATTATAATTTAGTTAATGTCCAGTATAAGTATTAGTCTACTCCCAAAAGAGAAGGTTTATGGCCACAAGTCTAAAGTGCAATAACAGGAAATCTCTGACAAGAAAGGGAATTATGTAGAAACTTCTCAAATTATTTACTTTGAATAAAATTAATGCTCATTAGTAATGCTAGAGATTTAAACAATCCTGCTGGGTTGTTTAAAACTAATTCCCACAGACCTTCTTTTGGCCCAGCAATAGATTTTCCTGAACATGTCATCCATTTCAGCAAACCTTTGATTCTCCCATTTGACATGAATTTTATAAATATTATTTTTAAGTTAATTTAATTTATTATTGTATTACATATAAATTCTATTCTTAAACAACTTACTTAACTGGTTGGGAGATTGAAAAATATTCTTGCAAAGAAAAAAAGTGCTGCCTTTACAGTTCAAGTTTTTAGCTTGAAAAGTGGAATCACTCAGTTTTTGAATAAAGAATCACTATAAATATTTAATAGTTTTATATTCTGATAAAACTCTGTATCAATCTATCACACTGATAAATTCATTGAAATTTTAATCCTGGAATTTGGGGTCTGCACAAGCTATGAATTATTCATTCTACCATAAATCTACTAGCATCTCAGGAAGATGTGTCTATTGGTGATCAGTTTTCACTAACGTGTCTGTGGGCTAGCTGAAACAACAGTGACAGTATATCTCATGTTCTAAATCAGAGAAATGCTAATTCTATGGACAAAGTACTCATTTTCATAATTCAAGTATGAATAGCGTTGCTATACCCATAAAGGAAAGCAGACACCATTCTCAGATTTCTCTTGATTTAACAAGCAGTCTCATGTGCTCCAGTATTCCATTCTCCTCTTAGAATATTTTCACTCCTACAATAGCAGGACAATGAATGAACAATGAATTTAATAGCAAAGCAAAGTTGAACTGAAGTCAAATTGTTAACTCTATGTACATCTGTCAAGAAAAGAGTTCATGGGAGAAACATTGCCGGGGGGTTGGCTTTATTGTTGGATCTCTTCGTCTTTTCTAAAGATATCATTTATCAAATATTTCCTCTATAGCAGGATCTGGGATTTTTATTTTTACATATATCACTTTTAATGCTCAGCTCTGCTAGGTGGATATCCTCATTCTCCCCCTTTTTAGAAAGGAAGAAGCTGAGGTTCAGAGAAGTTAAACAACTTATTCCAAGATCACAAACCTAGGAGGTGATGGTGCTGTTATGAACCAGGTCTATCATCAAAGCCTGTTTTTAACTGATTTCTGCTATAGCCTTGACTTTACAAAAAGTAGACCTAGAAAGACCACAGAGAGAAAAGCCATTTTGGGTCTTTAGGACATAGTTCTTATATTATTCACTGAATGTTGTGAAACAAATCACCACCACAATACAGTTATTTGTATAGGAAAAGACAAATTAATAAATGGTAATGCAAGAATAACTGCATACTCACAACTGCCAACCTACTTTTGCCCATGCCCTGTATGAGCGTTGAGGATAATTCTGGCTTGAGTCTCTCATGGAGAGTTAGGTATTTACTGTGACTTCACCCATCTGCACCCTTAAGTGGAGTTGGAGGATGTACTCCCAAGCAGCTTCACCCAAGAGCTGCCAGGGTGGTGCTGGCTGTTGGCAGGAGGCCCCAGTTTCCCTACATGTGGACTTCTCCATAGGGCTACTTCAGTGTCCTCACAGCTGGATGGCTGGGTTCTCCCAGAGCTAGCAATCCATGAAACTAAAAGAGGATCTGCAATGTCATTTACAACCTATCCTCAGAAGTCTATAACAGTGTTCTGTGACTCACACAGGTCAGCTTTGATTTACGGTAGGGGGTGGGGGTCGGGGTACACAAGATGTGTGAGCACCAGGAGGTGAGGATCCCTGGGCATCTTCTTGGAGGCTCATCACCTAAGTCCTCCTGCCATTGTTCTGGCAGATTATGTTACACCAGTGACAGTGTGTCAATTGCCTAGTGCCAAAGTTAGGAAGTCAGGCAATTGCTGAAAAACTGCTGAAACTCAGGGTGTCCTTAGCTAATGATGTGCATCCCAGAAGCTGAAAGCAGATGGACTCAGACTTTGAGCTACATGGGTGAGGGAGAGGTTCCTACGCTGTTTGGAGTGGGTGGAAGTAAACAAGAGTGGTTAGAGAAAGATGGCTTTTAGAAGACTGACTCTTCAGAAATAAAGAAAGTCTATGTAAAAAAGATGATGGAAAGCAGAACAGAGAGAACTGGAAAATGTGGAAGGAATAATAAATGCAATGAGAACTGAAGAACAGGGATGAGTATGTGATGAAGCAAAGGCACTTTCAAAGGATTGGAAGCAAAGGCATACAAGAGGCCTGGTACTCAGAGCACCCACACAGCCTGAGGGCAGGAGATCAGAAAGAGGACATGGAACTAGAACAGGACATACACAAGCACTGCAGGCATGAGAAGAGAGAGAGTGTTCCTGGTTAGGAGGGCTTGTGACCAAAATTAATCCTATACCTTGGCAGGGGATTTTTCCAAAAAAAAAAATTGTGTTTGTGTGTGTGTATATATATACATATACATATACATGGTGCATGCAATCAATTGACAAAATTTTACTAAAATAAACAACATACCACAAAAGTATTATATTTTGAAATAAATTTATTGTTATATGTAAATACATAAACATAGTCATTATTTTTTAACGGTTCAAAAAAGTCTTCATTTGCTGCAATAATAGACTTGATTCAACTTCAGAATCTTGAGCACATTTTCATTAACTTTTCTTTATCCATGGATATCATAATGTTTTCAATCTTAGCTTTAACAGTCTCTTTATTTGGAATGAGGTTGTTTATTAATTTCTCTCTCACAAATGCTGCCTATATAATAGTCTAGAGGATTTGTATATGGTGAACTAGGCAGCCAGATTTCCTTTGATGAGACTTCAGGAACATTGACACTGAGACGTTCTTGCACCTTTTTGGCGTTATGTGCTGGTGCACCATCTTGTTGGAAGATAAAATGATGTCCATTTGCAACTTGCTTCATCCAGGGTACAACTACTTCTCTCAAAATGTCAAGGTAAACATCCTGGATCTTCACTGATGATCTCCTGGATTCTGTGTACAATATCTGGACTTGTGTGATCCTTGCATACTTAAGCGTTTACCTTGTTGGTGTGGTGACATTAGGATCAGCATCATGCACCTTCTTCACATTGTAAACTGTACATAAGGGGATGTTATTGAAGTCTGCAATTTCCTTAGCAGTTCTCCCTGCACGCAATCCAGAAACTATGGTTGCTCTAACATCGTATTCCTTCGACATGATGGTTGCTCTCAGAATTTAATACTTTATATCTGAAACAATGATGTTAAATCATAACCTTAGAAACATAGTTTTTCAAAATTAATAAGAAGCATACAAAATAAGGAGATGCAAAGTTATTGCCAATTGATTGCATGCACCCAGTACATATATACATATACATGTACATGTACATATACATATATAGCAAAAGTAATACATGTTGTGAAAAACTCTAACAGTACAGAAATAATAAAAACACAGCCTTACAGAGAAATATACACAATTGCCCAGTGTGTATTGTATTACACTTCCTATGTTACTCAATTAACACAGCTTTGACTTTCTTCTGTATCAATAATTTTAGAAATACCTCATTCTTTTCAAGTCTCTTGATATTGTTTTATGATTATTGCATGACTTATTTAACCAATCCCCTACAAAAAGACATTTTAACTGTTTCTAATTATTCACCACTAAATAAATATGCTTAAGAAAAACACTCTTTGTAATATCCTTGCCTAACTCTGGGAACAATTCTGTGGCAAAAAATAAATAAATAAAATCCCAGAAGTAAGATTGCTCGATCAAAGAATACATTCAAAGTTTTAATGGATATTGCCTTCCCAAAAGGTTGTACCAATTTTACATTAGATATTTGTGAATACCTTAACTTCTAGGCAAACTCAAAGACTATCAGGTTGTTTATAATGTGAATATGTTATTGTCAACTATGTAGCTCTAAACCTAGTAAGTTATGGTGAGAATTCCATGCCTTTGGAAAGAGTCATGATGTTGTAGGGTAAAATAATGCCAGAGGAGCCAGGCATTATACTTACCCAAGTCATTCTGTATGTGTTTCCACAGATTCATGGTATACATTATAAACGTTTCCCATCTACTGTATGGCTCCAGTCCAGAAGCCACAGGGTCTCCTTGGTATTTTCTTCTGCTTCCCAACTCCCAAAATTCTTCAGGAATGCCTTCTATCAAGAAAAAGCACCTAAAAGCCATGATCATTTTAATGTGTACCGGCTTATATTAGTGAGTATTTGCGTTTTAGAATTGAATGCAGAGAAATTAATTTATAATGGTATTGTTTCTGTTTAAAGTGTTAAAGGAGACTTGAACAAATAGAAGGGGACTTGAAAGTCACTAAATACAACAGTTGTCTAGAAACTACTTCCAATCAATGAATGGGCATACTGCTGTTCACTCTTAGGTGTGTCGGTAGCATAGGTTTGTAGTCCCAATCAATAGATTAGCATCTACTATTAAATATTACCCAAGTAGATCTCTAATTTAGTTACCACCAGCCAATCCTCTTTCCCTGCCCTCCTGTGCTCCCTCCATCCAGCTCCTTTTCTAGGCTTTACCACCAAGAAGCACAGCTAGAAGGGGCCCCAGACCCATTCCACCCCACCCACTTCCCGAATCCCTATAAAGACTGCACTCCAGGTTCAGTCAACCTCCCCCAGGGACTTCACTGCAAATTACCTTCCAGGTGCCTTCAAGGCCTAAAAGAAATGAAAAGCACCTCTGCTTGAGGAAGATCTGAGTACTAGTAAATGGGTTAAAATTTCATTTAAGCTAATCTTCAGGATAATTGGAATGCTTTTCACAATGTTATTTTCTTCTCACAAATACTTTCCATGCTTCTCGCTTTCCTATTTCTCTATCTGGCCATAAATTTTATCAAATGAATTCCAGATAGACACATTCAAGCACACATTCATATTTGTCTCTCTTTTAGGATGCTGCCCCTTTCTCAAGCCCAACCCACCAACTCCCAGGCTGACAACCATGGTGATCTCCACTCATCCACCTTAAACCATGAGAATGCTGAGCTCTGATGTGGTCAGTGGTGGGACAGGGGTCTGGCTGGCCAAGGTGCTCAGGGACAGAGCAACTATGATTCATGGAAAAGTGATTCACATTGCACCCATGTGGCCTGTCACTAAGGCCACTGGATCAAGGAGTTGTCAATGGTAAAACCTATGTGTGGAGAAGGGTGGTCAGAGAGCATCCCCAAATAACTACACTGGCAGACAGAGTGAGATACCAGATGTCCCGTGAGAGCCAGTGCGCACTCTGAGGGGAAGATGTCACATCCTCTTGGAGGACTGGAAGGCTTTGGAGAGGAAGGCACTGGTGATTCATTCTGGAGACAGAAAATCATTTTGACAAAGACTTTCATGTGGAAAAAAAAGCACAGTGAGAAAATGGTGATTCTTTTGAACATGATCATTCTTTGCCTCTATAAACCACTCCACCAATTTCCACACTCCTTTCACAAGCCTTACCTCTCATCATGTTCTCGTCATGTGGACCTCCTTTTCAGCCTGCTATGTAAAATCTATGATGTAGGTATGATGCTTGCATGTTGTTTCCTTATCTTTTGAGTATAAATTCATATTTTTTACTCTGTAAAATTTACAAGAAGTCTTCAAAAAGCAAATTAGACGAGGTCTGTCTCAAAAGTATCAGCCATACAAACTATTAATTATGTTAACATTGGCTGTCCCAAAACTTTGACAGACCTTGTGCATATTTAACCATGCTAGCTTAATTGAGTTACTACTGACAAGTTCATTCTATACTTGCCTTTGGTTATAAACTCTTCTGACTTTATATTTCCTGAATCAGGTATAAAATACTAATGAACATAATATAAAAATCAGACCAATTACTTCCTTTGGGATTGGAAGCTTTTGAAAGACTCTGTCCAATTAATGTAGTCACCATCTCCCTTCCCCAGGGAGTAGCCTTGGCTTTTAGGTCATGTCCTAACAACTGTACTATGCATGGGTCGATAAAAATTAATAGAGCAATGTATTAAAATCAGGGTTATAACCCTTGTGGGACACCTCTTCCAATGGCTTGAGCCTGTGAAAGATTCCATCAGCATCAAGCTCCCCAGGCAACTCCCACCAACTGACTATGAGATGGAATCAATTTGCTATCACTGCCTAAGCCTAAGAGCAGCTCTTAGTCTCCTAGGAGCCACACAGTCCACACAAGAGCCTTTAATTTATCATTTCACAATGTATACAAATATCAAATCATTATGTTGTAAACCTGAAATTAATATAATGGTATTTGTCAGTTGTATCTCAATTTTTATAAAAGAGCCTAAAAGAAAAGCTGACCTTTGGGCACCTTCAGGGCTGTCTTTGTCTCTCTCCTCCCCATGCTGAGTTTCTGCTGGGTAGGTGAAAGGATAGTGAAATCGCAAGGTCACTACCTTGAGCAATTTAGTCAACTCCCTGGACTTGGGCAGCAGGGATCTTGACACTGGCTAGTTTTGTGGCCTAGGGAAATATCTCCAAGCTTTGATCTTCACATTTGTAAAATGCAGCATTTGGCTTGATAAACTATCAGGTTCCTTATTCCTCTCACACAGCTGGTTCTGAGTGCTAAGATTAGTGAAAAATCCATGGAGATGAACTTAGTTGTCCAACGTTTCACCAAAATAAAATCTGAAGACCTCAATGAGGTGAGTTCAGTGGGAAAAGTAACATTTGAGGGCCTACCATGTGACTAAAAGCTCTACATGCTTTGTAATCTCTCATTTCATCACTGCAAGTTATGCAGGTTTGCTACATCTACTTTCCAGGTAAGAAAACTGGGACTCAGAGGCGTTAACTTTCTCAAGATCATACATCTAATAAGAAAAAGCTCTAGAATTCAAGTATCTTTTGGCACAAAAGTCCACTCCTTCCAATATGTTTAGTTTCAAAATTCTTTTAAAACCTTCTAGAAATGGAATTAAGATTAGGAGAATATATGACATTAAATCATATGAAATTGACAATAGTCAATATTTTTTCTACTAAATATGGTAGTTTCAAAAGTTTAACTATTAGTTGTTCTTGAATTGATTTACTTTGCTCACCGACTTTCCTCCAACCACCCATAGCACCATGTGATCTGATCCTTGCTGGTCTCTAAGTCCTAGAATGTAGTAAGCTTGGCACATCATTCAGAAGTGGCTCTGGCTACTGAAAATACAAAAATTCTATTCACCAACAACCTAAAGCAACCACAAAATTGCTCAAACACCTGTCTCAACTTACTTAAAATCTTGAAGGAGATCTAAATATGTAATCCCACCCAACTGCACTGCTTTCCCATCCCACATTCACTACAAAGCCTCCCTCTAGATTCTTTGAACGTTTCCTTCCCTCTCCCCTGCTCCCCATGTCTTCATTTTGTCAATTGACTTAGCTTCTCTATAGGCAAGAAAGGATTACCCCTCTTTAGCTAGGGGAAGAAGAGAGAAATTGAGCTCATAATTGGAGGAGTCTTGTTGGAGAATTGGAGGGAGGTGGGTTGTTGAAACATTCTCATGTTAATAATTTCTGTCCTATAAAGAGGTCTCCAGTTGGTTTGTTGGTTGTTTTTCCCAAAAATTGTCCTTAGCCCATGTGAAGTGCCAATGAAGGAAGATTTTCCTTGAATAATGACTTGTTGGTGGTGTATTTTAGTACTCACTCTGTATTTCTGCATTTTGGGGGACTGGCTAACTTCAAAGACAGATATTGGGCAAGAACAGATTCTCCTGGGAAATGGGAAGGAAGAGTGAAGACAATGGGAAGGAAGGAGTGGCCTGGAATAAATAGTGTAATGTTCTTTTAAGTGGAAAGCACTGAGACAAATTTGAGGGAATGGTTTTTTTGTTTGTTTGGTTGGTTGTTTCTTAATAGAAATAGTGCTTCAGCTTTTATTCATGATTTTTCAACAGGATAATTTGTGTCACTTTACCAAATGAATATATGTGCTTGAGTTGGCTTGCTGTTATAGCTCTCACTTCCAATTAAGACAATACAGAAAATAGCCTCTAGCTTAGACTTAAAGCAGAGTTCACCATTCATATTCATGAAGTGCTCATTCTTAGCATAGCCATCTCTCTCTCCTCAGTGATCTCACAGCCTCTATCATCTGCCACTTCCTGGACATTTAGTTTGCACCTGCCCATTTACTGATTTTTTTTCTCTTTTCTGTTGAGAGACAGTATAGCATATGTAGATCTGGTTCATACCTGAACACCACCATTTTCTAGTTCAGCAAGCATGGGCAAGTTCTTTAGTCTCTTCGAGTGTCAGTTATTATATGTGTGAAACATTCTACCTTGCAGAATGTTTGAGAGCATTTGCTATGCTACTAATGCCCTGCTGGTCACACAGCAGATACACCCCCGACCTGTTTTTTTGTTTGTTTACCATTTTTATTAGCGAACCATAAAGCCCTGGTGCAGGAATCGTGTCACTAAGGGTTTTAAACCCTCAGCAGCTCTCCCAGTGTTTTTAGCAAATGACCTATAAATGCCTGCTGTTGAATTGCTCTGGCTGCCAACCATTGGGACATTTCCATTGCTTCTTTAGAAAAGAATTTTGATGCTAACTTTCACTAGGGAAATTTACAGACACCATGCACCACTCCTTTTTCATCATTTACACAATTACAAAAACACACTCACAGTCTTTGCTGCTTCCCACCGCTGTGGCTAGTGAGATTTTTATGTACGTTTAATAAGGAAGAAACAGCTTTCCAACAATTAAGGAAGCAATGTAAAAGCATCCTGATGCTAGAAAGCAGGTTGGGAAAAAAGTGTATGTGGGGAAAAGTCTGTACGGGTACATCCACGACTATTACACACTGGCCTTGTAAACCTATAGTGAGGGGTGGGGAAATCCCTAATTAACTTAATGACTAATATGATTTCCTTTTGTTCAGAAGATTTCTAACCACCTCTTGGAGGAAAAGGAATTATAACAATGCAAGGGGGTGGAGACATGTAGCAAAAGGCACAGTGATGGCTTTGGGGGAAGGGACAAGAAGGTGGGTGAGCCTGATTTGAAATTACCAACATTCCCAAAAGATGTGTTCAATCTTCATCCTCCCTCACTTCCAGCAGAGACTGTTTTAAGTCCTGCTGAAATCTACAGCTGCCCTCTGGCCTCTCTTTCTTCCTGCTGAGTAGAGGAGAAGCAATGCTGAATTTTGCCACAAACGGAGAGAATAAAAGAAATAGCACCAAGTGATCTGACTTGAAAAAACGAAAGTGCATCACCAAAGCTATCAGATTCAAGCTTCCTTAAAGATGCAGGCAGTGTACCTGCCCCAGAAGAGGGCTTTCCCAGCAGTAACCCACCAGCATTACATTAGAAGGTGTGGCTAAGTGAGCCCTCTTTGTGGATCTGGGCTTTGCCATTCTGTCAGCTGTCCTTTTTCTGTTGGAACACACAACCTCCCCACCCCCTGGAAGGGTAGTTATAATGAGGCCTGCCTTAGGTATAAGCCTGCAATTTGAAATGGCTCTCATATGCACAGTTCATTACATGGCAAAATCTGATCCATAACCAAGGCTCCTCCCAGTTGTTCAGAATGACCCAAGGTTTGGAACCACTTAATCTCTCAGTCTCACCTGCAGAATTTCTGACTGGTTAACCTTTGTCTAGAATATGTTTGCCCCCCTTGTTGTTTAATTTATTAGTTTCTTTTAAATTAAAATTTTGTTTGATACAATTGTAGATTCACATGCAGTCGTAAGAAAAACCAAGAGTTTCTATATCTTTTACCCAGTTTTCCCACAAACAAAACATTTTGCAAAACTATAGCACAACATCACAACTAGGATATTGATGTTAATGCAAGATACAAAGCAAGTCCATGACCGCAAAGATCTCTCTGTGTTGCCCTTTTATGACCACAACACTTTTTTCCCACCTCCATGCCCTCCTTAACCTTTGACAGCCACTAATCTGTTCTCCATTTCTATAATATCATCATTTCAAGAATGTTATACAAATGGAATCAACCACATGAATACTTTTGCAATTGGCTTTTATCACTAAGCATAACGCTATGGAGAATTTTCCAGGTTGTTGTATGTATCAATAGTCCCTCCTCCCCTCCTCCCC
>PVIW01007520.1:0-71795 GCA_004026585.1 Noctilio leporinus
AAGAAATTGGGACAACTGTAATAGCAAAATAAGTAAAATATATTAAAAAAAAAGAAAGTAAAGGAGTGGAATAAGGTATACCAGGAAAACTTTAATCAAAGAAAAGCAGAAGTGGCCATATATTTAATATCAGCTAAAGTAGACTCAGAAGAAGATAGTTACCAGAGATGGGAGGGTCATTATGTAATGATAAAAGTGCCAATAAACCAAGGAGACATAGAAATCCTAAATGTGTATGCATCAAATAAGCAGCAAAATATGTGAAACAAAACCCAATAAAAAAAGGAGAAATAGGCAAATTCACAATTATATTTGAAGACTTTATTATCCCTCTCTGTCTCAATAGTTAATAGAACAACTAGACAGAAAATCATCAAGGATATAAAGGATCTCCAAGATCCAACCTCAAAATCTAAAAAAGTAACAGAAAAATAATCTCAAGGTAAGCAGACAGAAAATAATAAATACAAATAAAACCAGAAATTCATGAAATTAGAAACAAAAAAATACATAAAAATTTCATAAAAAACAGAACTGGTTCTTCTAAAGATCAATAAAATGGACAAACTTATAAGAAGGCAAAGAAAAAAGAGTGAAAATATCACTACGGATTCTGCAGACATTAAATAGTTAAGGGAATATGACAAACAATTCTAAACACATAAATTTGAAAACAGACAAATGGACTATTTTCTCAAAGAATACAAACTACAACACACATTAACTGTGCAATATGAAATAGATAAATTGAATAGCACCACTACTATTAATAAATAAAGTTAATAATTTATAAAATTCCCACAGGAATTTTAGGCCCATATAGTTACATGGAAGAATTCTACTGAACTGGGTCAAGATGGCAGCAGAGGTAAACATAGCTCACCTCCTTACACACCCACATCAAAATTACAACTAAATTATAGAACAGCCATCACTCAGAACTGTCAGAAATCTAGCTGAATGGAAATCTGACAAGTACAGAATTAAAGAAAACATGGGTAGGAGGGACAAAGACACAGAATGGGCTGGTCCCACACCCACTTTTATCTATGTGGTAGATAGAAGTTTGGGAGGAATATCTCAGGAGTGAGGAGTCCCAGCCCCGTATCCCAGGGTTCCAGTGCCAGGAAGATAGTCCCATGACTTATGATTGCAAAAAAAAAACCAAACCAAAACAAACAAACAAAAAAAAACAGCAGGGAGTCAATCAGTGGAAGAAACTTCTTGAGTTCCAAGCAGTTCCTCTTAAAGAACCCACACACAGAGTTTCCTACTGAAACTCACTCTCTCTGAGCTCCAGTATGGGGGTAGCAGCTTGAAAGGCACCAGTGGCAAACAGAGAGGAAGCGAAGAGTTTGGCATCAAGGTAAGATCTGGGGCACAGTTTTCTCCCAAATAGAAAGGCCATTGTCCATTTTCTGAACCCTCCCCCTGTAGAGCTAAAGGGCTGGCAGGCATGTGCGGTATCTGACACTCCATCAACCTAGCTAACACTGCCTCACCCTTCAGATTTCCTAAGACTCTGTCCCACCCGTTTATATGCCCGCTCAAACTGTTAGCAGAGACTTTTCCATGTGAATAGCTGATCTTGGCTCACACTTCACAATTTCCTAAATCCTGTCGAAGAAGCAAAAGCCAATCTCAGTGAGTCCCCAGCCCCTGTACCTCTTGTTAAATGGCCCAGGCATGGTACTAGCAGTAGCCAGCCTAAATTCACAATCCAGCACAAATAGCAACCATCTCAGATTGCTATATATCCCAGACAGGGTGGCCCTGGACAAAACACAGGTAGGGGCTGACTTTGAGCTGCACCACCCAGGAAACTCCAGAGCCTGTGCACCCAGTGGGTAGCTACAGACCACTGGGGCACCAACACCCTGACCCAGCACAGCTGGAGGACCCTCCATGGAGGGCATTGGTTGATGGTCAGTGGTCACAGCCAGCGATGGTATTCGAATTATCTAGAGAGTGTAAATATAAATAAAACAAAAACCTATTTCAAATTAATTATATCATAATATCTTCTTGAGAAACACTGACTTGAAGTATGTCTTTGCTCTATTTCCAAAGCACAAACATATCTCACATGTAGTTATGTATCTTTACATCTTTGACATATAATGCACTTGTCTGCTTGTATATGAGTGCATAAATGGAAAAAGTAAATTTCACATACATAAATTAATTCCTTCAATTTTCAGTCTTTATTATGTATCAAGAACTGTGTTAGACGTTGAGCAACACAAAGAACTCACATGATCTCTGACCAGAATTATATGGGTAGTCAGAGCTCCTGGTGGGATTAAAGTTGTCTGAACATACGGAGTCTAGTGAGGACACACAGAGATTGATTCCACCTGGTGTGGGTGCTAGGGAGAGGAGTCAGAAAAGGCCTCAGAGAGGAAAAAGGGAGTTTCATTTGAGTCAATTATTGAAAAATGATTAGGTGCGATCTAGCTGTCCCAAGACAATTGGAGTGTCCACGTTCCTCACAGATGCTTCTGAAAAAATATATATACATATATGTATATGTATGCTATGTACTGCATATATTACTATATATCTATATATCAGTATCCCAAGTAAGCCATGCCTACTTTGTGGTTGTAGAGTCTAAGGGAGAAAATTCACTGTACCTTCAAATCCCTTTTATCTGGAGGTCCAGGGAAATAGGAAGAGCCTTTTCCAAATGCCTTCCTCATGTCATTCCTCTGCTCTTTTTTCCAGCTTGTGAGTAAGCCTCCAAAGCCAGGGATCTTCCAAAGCTGGTGGAATCAGGACAGAATTTCTGAGAAATGGTCATTAAATTCTTTATTAACCTTTTCCTCTCAGTTCTAGCTCTTATCCTCTGACTTATTTCCTATAAGTTTGTCATCAGGTTAGTTGGAATATACTGTTCCCATGTGTCCTTTTGCTTTTAGAGGGGTGTCAAACTCATTTTCACCAGGGGCCACATGAGCCTCAAGGCTGCCTTTAAAGGGCTGAATGTAATTTTAGGACTGTATAAATATAACTACTCCGTAACAGTTAAGTGAGCCAGGTAGAAACCAGGTACGGGGCTGGAAGTGCTGGGCTGGATAAAACAAGGTGGAGGGCCGGATTCAGCCCGTGAGCCTTATGTTTACCACCTGTGTTTTAGAGAATAACACATAACTGCTCCACCTCCACAGAAATACGCATAGTGAAAAGGGAGCTCACTTGCTTTGTGTGTTGCTATCAGCGTCTTTGGGAAAATAGTTCAAGGTAAACTGATTTCAAGATGTTGGCGCATTTGATGGAAGAAAACTATCTACATATACAAAGAGTTAATTTGTACCAACAACAACTGTGAAGGGAAAAAAAGGTGGTATACCTGGATACTGATTCATACCATGAGGATATGAATAAGGTGTATGTCTGTTTATTCATTGAATCCAACAAATAAACATTCATGTATTTCCCTTCCTATGCTGAGGAGAAAAGACACTGTGATTCATTTCTTCAGACTCCAAGTCAGTCACTCCTGAGAAGCACTCCCATAATGTTTACATATCACAGCCTTCTCACTACTTCACCAAACGCCTCCTGGCCTTTGCTCAGTGAGCCAGTCGGCTCCCAGAAAATCCTTCATTCTTTCCCAACTGTGTCTTGCAAGACAGATGTTCTACATCAAGAACACCAAGTTCTGCCCTGAGGTCGTAGCCAGCAAAAACTCATGAGTGGCCCTTGCCTTTGGGAGATGATGTAATGCACTGTGGACATATGTGCTACAATCTCCCTTCGAAGGCAGGAGACAGCATGAACTCACAGGGGCAGGGGTGGGGGCAATGGGTGGGCCATCCTGTCTCTTATGACATGTGACTTCAGTGTGTAAGCCAGCCTGAAAGAATGTCTCTCATCTCAGGCATCTCCAGGACTGAATTCCACAGCCTCTTGGCTCACTATCTAGTTCCCAACGCCCTCTGCTCCCAGGACATTCTTCTTAGGGTAATGCTGTAGCATTAGCCAGCGTCCTTTGCAGTATTCAGCATGGCCCCAACACCTGTGCAGAGAGTGAGGTCTCGTGTATCTCTAGGGTCCTTCAGTAAGTTGGAAGACATATAAGAACCTAGCAGTCTGAGGCAAGTCCTCTGAGCAGCATAAAGGGCAGTCCCAATGCCACACAGTCTATGTGATCGGTGACACCTCGAGGGCCTCACTTACTTTATGGACACTAATTTCTGAGCTTACAGTTAATAGGAGTTGTCAGCTCTCAGGTGGAGGCTGGAGCTGGTAGAGACAGGTCTAGTGACCTAGTGACCATGCCTAGCATACAATAGATGCTCAATTCACATTTATTGAATGAATGATCAAAAGGCATCCAAGGCCCTTCCTCAGCTGGCCCCAGTTGGCCCTCCCAGTGTCATCCCTGCCTCTTCCCCTGGCACACTCCGCTGAATACACCCTGTGCCTGTTCATGCCACCTCATTGGCTGGGAAGCCTCTCCTCAACCTGAGAAACAGCACCCAGCCATCCACCACCACACTGCCACCAATACTGCCTTTCACCCCTACCATCCAGGTCCACTTCCATCAATATCTTATCTTGAGATTCCACCTGGACTTGCATGAAACAGCCTCTGCATTAACTTTCCACAATATAGCACATTTATTGGGCATCACTGAACTTAGTTGTCCAGGTATTTATTTTCCTTCTAAACATAAATTTTCTATTTGTTACGGTTTTTCTTTAAATTTATTCCTAGTTCCTAACATAGAACCATATACATAAATAATCAGTAATGACCAAGGAATGATAGAAAACAGCCAATGCTCCAATGCTCATAGACTGAGTAATTGCATTAAATGGTAGTTAAAAACACTGTTTAAGAATGCAGAGGTGCAATTTATTTTAGAATTATTTATGTTTGTGAACACTTGCACTAGTAAAAAGTGCTGTGCTTAAAGAGGTAAATTTCAATTATATGGAAATATACTTCTGTAGAACATCTCCTTCCCTTTTGGTTCCAGATAAAAGAAGACAACATTTTAAACAATGTTGCACAATTTAAATAAACTCCAAGCCCTGGTCCACAGCATTAGTTTATATGTGATCTCTATATTATAAGAAATAGTTTACATCAATATATACATTTATACACACACACACACACACACACATATATTCTACATATTGTATACCCTTTGTGGTCATCTTAACCAGCAAATTGAAGTTATTGGGGTGGTTCCACAGTGGAGTCAGGCAGGCTGAGGAACATGTGTGACCTGGGCTGATGGGTTTTTGATATAGCACTTGCACATTGTGGCTCATGGCTTGGTTTCCTCAATTACAGAAAGGACACAGCATTGCTTATCAAACAGGATGCTTTTACAGCAACACAGTTAAACCCTTTGGATTAGGACTCCATCAAATTTGAATAAAGAGAATCGAGGGTGAAGTTTACTTTTGTACTATTCATAAAAGAAAAGGTTTAGAAAACCAAGAACCATTTAAACCACATTTCTGGGTGCAGAGATGTGAAATGGTCTAAGCAAATAAACTGTCTTTAAACCACTTCAAATGTTGGAAAAGCATTTATTTGCATATAGATGAATGATTTGACTGCCTCTGCCTGGAACCATTTTTCATTTTCTTCTTTTTTCTAATTAACTTTTACTTACCCTTCAAGTCATGCCATAACTGTCACTCCCCACGGGAAGTCTCCACTGACCCTCAGACTAAGTGACTCACTCCTATTATGTTCTTTTAGACTGCCTATGCCCTCTATTATTTTAATTACTTGTTTAGTATCTGTCTTCCTTGTCATGTTGCAAATTCCACAGAAACAGTACCAATGATGTCCTTAGCACTTAGCACTGTCCCTGACACATTGCCAAAAAATACTTGTTAAATGAATGTATAAATGAATAATTAAAAAATTTTATTACATTCATGGGGGTAACATTGGTTAATAGAATTATACAGGTTCCATGTGTACAATTCTGTAATACATCATCTGTATATTATATTGTGTATTCACCATGCAAAATCAAGTCTCCCTCAGTCACCATTTATCCCCTCCCTTTACCCTCTTCTATCTCCCCGACTCCCCTTTCTCCTGGTAATCTCCATACTGTTATCTGTGTCTATGAGTTCAGTTTTTATTTTTCACTCAATCCCTTTAACCTTTTCTACCTAGACTTCCAAACCAGCTCCCCTCTAACAGGTGTTATATTGTTCTCTGTATCTATGCATCTTTTTCATTTTTGTTCGTTGCTTTATTTTGTTCATTTGATTCCACATATAAGTGAAATATATGGTATTTGTCTTTCTCTGACTGGCCTATTTCACTTAGCATATTACTCTCCAGGTCCATCTGTGCAACAGCCACATAGTATTGTGCTGAGTAATGTACCACAGCTTTTTAATCGACTCATCTACTGATGGGCACTTGGGTTGCTTCCAAAGCTTGGCTATAGTAAATAATGCTGCAATGAACATAAGGTCACATATATTCTTTTGAATTAATGTTTCTGGTTTCTTTGGATATATTCCCGGAGGTGGAATTGATGGGTCATACATAAGGCAGTTCCATTTTCAATATTTTGAGGATACTTCATACTAATTCCATACTGGTTTTCACAGTGGCTGTGCCAATCTACAGTGTATGAGGGTTCCCTTTTCTCCACATCCTCACCAATACTTGTTTGTTGATTAATTGATAATAGCCATTCTGACATGTGTCAGGTAATATCTCATTGTTATTTTTTTAAAGATTTTATTTCATTATTTTTAGAAAGAGGGGAGAGGAAGGAGGCAGAGAGGGAGAGAAACATCAATGTATGGCTATCTTTCACCTGCCTCCAGCTATGGACATGGCTGGAGACCTGGCTGGAGACCTGGCTTGCAACCAGGTTATGTGCCCTGACTAGGAATTGAACCAGCGACCTTTGGGTTCACAGGCTGGCATGTTTATTCTAGGAATTGAACCAGCGACCTTTGGGTTCATAGGCTGGCATGTTTATTTATTTTTAAATTAAAGCAAGCTAACCATAGAAAACACAATACCTGAAAAAAAAAATAAACCAAAATTTCATGGATTGGTTAATGAACAATGGGTATTTTTCTTTAAATTTCCAAGTTTTCTCACTTATAATAAAATAATATTAATAAAGACTTCTGTTTCCAGCCATTATAGAGTAACAAGAACCAAATTTTCTCTCCCACTTTAAACAAATGCCAAATTGGACAAAATACAAATAAGATATAGATATTGGACAATAGGTCACATAAAAGGATAATCCCTGGGAAAGGTAAACAAAGATGGTGAACCCTAGGGGTATCTCAGCTCACTGCCTAGAAATAGTTTCAAGAACACAGCAGAGGGAGAAGGAATCCATACAGAGCCTAAAGGTCTCCGAGACATCAGAAAGCAGAGTACCAGAGAGAAGAGAGCTACACAGATATAGACTTTCTAGAACTGTGGAGGATTTCCCTTGAGTCTTCAATTGAGTCTTGATCTAAACATTTATAAGGAACTGACTAAGACTAAGGAAGAAACTGGACAGGAGCAGGTAGAAAAATCACCAAAGCCCATATAGAGCCAGAAAATAATCTGTTCAGTGATGCTTTGAGATTGTGTGAATATCTTATCCCCAATGTGCCAAGAGTCCACTCCAGTTTTGAATGATTTGCTAGGACTTCTATGATTCTGCAGAAATACAAATCAAAATTAGTGAAGCAAAATACATGGAGTAAAATCTTTAGAAAACAGGTACAAGTTTCCAAGGTCTTCTCCCAGCAATGAGTTGTGACAACATGTGTGAAAATTCATTTACCAGGGAAGTTTATTTGAGACTCTGCACAAGATTTTTACTGGAGGCTGGTCATGGAGACAATTTCTGCATGGCATGTACCAAAATTTCAGACTTCCAGAAGGAAAGTAGGTGTTCAGCATAACCCACATTGTTTATAGAAACAGTGTGGATACAGTGTTTACTGTATCCATTCTGGGAATAATCAAAACCCATTATTCCAAGTTCCCAAAACTCCCAAAGTCCAAGTTCCCAGATGCCAGCCAAGGACCAAACAAACTTTTCCAATGATAATACTCATAGACCTTCTATGTTAACTCCATTCAACACACCCAATAAACTTTTACCCAAAGGCTCTGCATCCACTTATGATGATGATCCTCGTCTAAATTACAGTAGTGGTTGCAAAATGATAATTTCTTAAATGTCATCACTTCTACATTTATTAACTGATATTCTTTTTTTTAAATTTTTTCCTTTTTATTGAATTTATTGGGATCACACTGGTTAACAAAATTATACAAGTTTCAGGAGCACAATTCCACAATACATCATATGTACATGGTATTGTGTTTCACTACCCGTCCATCACCATTTATCTCCCTTATGCCCTCCTCCACCTTTTTCTACTCCTACCTGGTATTATATAAAGAATAGTTTAGCCCCAGCTAGTGTGGCTCAGTTGGTTGGGCATCATCCAACAAACTGAGAAGCCACTAGTTTGATTCCCAGTCAGTACACATGCCTGAGTCACAGGTTTGGTCTCTAGTTGGGGCATGTGTGGAAGGCAGCTATCTCCTCTCATTACCAGTGGTTTATAATTTTATTAGTTTCTGGTTTATTCTTTTTGTGTTTCTCTTTACAAAAAAAATCTTTATTTTAATAAGATATATAATTTTATTGATATATGTCTCATACCATAAAAGATATATAATTCAATGGTTTTTACTATAATCATAGAGTTGTACAACTCTCATCATTATATAACTTGAGAACATTTCCATCATAGAGTTGTACAACTCTCATCATTACCTAACTTGAGAACATTTCCATCATTCCAAAAGGAAACCCATATCATTCGCACTTATTTCTTATTTCTCATTACCCCTATCCCCTGGGAGCCACTAATATATTTTCTGTCTTTCATATAAGTGGAATCACATAACGTATGGTCTTCTGTCACATGCTTGTCTCACTTAACATGATGTTTTTAAAGCTCATTTATGTTGTAGTCTGTATCAATACTTCAGTCCTTTTTATTGCCAAATAATATTTCACCATATGAATATACTATATTGTATTTATCTGTTTATAAATTGATAAACATTTTAGATACTTCAACTTTTTGGCTCTTATAAATAATGCTGTATGAATGAACATTCCTGTGCAAGTTTCTGTGTAAGCCCGCTTCCAGTTATCTGGATATAGACCTAAGAGTGGAATTGGTAGATCATATGGCAACTCTATGTTTAACATTTTGAAGGAAAAATTTTCCAAAGTGTCTGCACAGTTTTATATTACCACCAGCAAACAAAAAGGTCTCCAATTTTTCTGCATCCCCATGAACATTTATTATTGTTTGTCATTTACTTTAGCCATCCTAGTGGTTGTGAAGTAATGTCTCGTTGTGGTTTTGGTTTTCATTTTCCTAATCACTAATGATGTTGAGCATATTTTCATAGGATTATGGCCATTTGTATGTATTTCTTGGAGAAATCCTTTGTCCATCTTTAAATTTGGGTTATCTGTACATTTTTTTTTGTTATTGGTTGTTTATTCTGGATTGCTTTTTCATATATACATATATATTTCCTCTCATTCTATGAATAGTTTTTAACTTTTTTTATTATGGAGTACAATTTTATTTTTATTTTGTTGAAATCTAAGTTATCTGTTTATTTCCTTTTTCATTTGTTTGGTTTCATAATCCAATGTTAGAAGATTTGTTCCTACGTCTTCCATGAGTTTTATCATTCTTGCTCTCACATTTAAGTCTATATTTCATTTTTAGTTAATTTTTATGAGGCAGTGACCCAACTTCATTCTTCTTCATGTGGATATCTATTTGTTCCAGTACCATTTTCCTGAAAAGATAATTCTTTCTCTATGGAATGCTCCTCCAATATTTTAAAGAGAGAGTAGAGGTTGTTCAAAAACAATTGAGGACAGAACCAAAGAAATAGAGTAATTTTCTGCTAATGCAGTATTGCTATATTTAGAAAATAAAAATGTAGGACACCTGTTAAATTAGAATTTCAGATAAACAATGACAAATTTTTCAGCATCAATATGTCCCAAATATTGCATGATATGCCTATATTAAAAATTATTTGTTGTTTATTTGAAATTCAGATATAACCAGATGTTTTATAGTTATCTGGCAACACTATTTAATGTGTCTCTACTTTGTGTACCAGGATGCAAAGGCCCAAAGAAATCAGTTATACATTATGCAGAGATAACTAAAAATGTCACTACCACTACTATCCCAACATCTTGCACCATGCATCCAACACTATGTGACCTTGAATGTGTTTATCTCTCAATACTTGAGTGTCTCCTATTGCAAAATAGAATTCTTACTAGAGATAAGAACAGCCAGGAATTGTATGTAGGGCCTCTTTACACAGTGTCATATGCTTGCTCATTAAAAGAGAAGAGAAAGAGAAAAAAAACTATACTGTGATTTTGAGGTTTCATTACACTTCCTTGACAGTTTTAGAGTAAGCCTCCTCCTTTCTTCTCCATTTCATCTTGTTTCTTTTAGGAGAAGGAAATTGAAAACTAATCAGCAGGCTTGGATGTAGTCCTGGTATATTCTATAATTGACATATATTCTGTTTAGAAGGAAACTCCTTGACCTTCAAATTTGGCAAAAAATTTTTGAAAAGTTGACCAACATTTCCCCCTCTGCCTTAAGAGATGATAGAATATCTATTAGCATCCAAATAGGCCTTCATTCATGCCCCCTCAGATCTGGTGTGGGCTAAGTACGTAAAAGTAGCCTGTGAACCAGGTAGCTGAGGCTGAAGTACATTAGGCAGCCATATTGAAGCAAGCTGTGGAAATTGCTCTTTGTGTATCAGATTCTATGTCAGAATTTGACCTCTCTACCTGTTGAAACCAGAAAGGGTCCTGAGCCTTCTTTGAAAAATCCATTGATTTAATATATAACACCACTGCACATCTACGAATGGTCTACTATTTTCTCCATTAAGCACACATGTTCAAAGATTCATAAATGGATGCATGACTTTCTGTAACAGATATGTTTGATCCTCTTGGAGGGGAAAACTTTAAGTGCCATAGAAACGAGATATTTATGATTTTCTTATAAATTCTTAAATAACAATAGACCTAAAAGTTCTTTTAAAATATTTTTTGGAGCATTTTTCAAGATTTCAGAGCAATGTGGCATCCAAGTATAAATGTGAGATATTTTCAAGGACTCAGATGCCCTTGGAAAAACCTTGATAATTATTAATAACTTCTAATGAAAGGGGCAAAGTAAAATTATTCCCAAGTATTTAAAGTACTCAAGATTGGGATTACTTGAAATTTTATGCATAAAAACTTATTTAGTCACCTAAATTATAAGCATATTATTTCTTTTGATTATCTCAAAAGTGTATGGGACCGCCCGGTGCCCTTGAAGGGCAGAGGAACAGACAGCATTCTGCACCGACTGACCATGGCGCTGTATGGGAGAGGCACCACCTATAGTCTGTATTGTCTTGGCTGGGCATCCTTCCCTCATAAGAAGGCAAGAAAGGGTAGCAGCTTAGACAAGAACCTAGTATAAAGGAACCATGGACATGGACAACAGGTGGGATTGACTTTGGGGGAAATGGGGGGGTGGTGAGGGGGACAGAGGGGAGCAAAAAGGGGATGGATGTAATACAACAATAAAATTAAAAAAAAAGAAGAAGAAGAAGAAGTGAGACCAAGAAGTCCTCAGGACCTGAAGGACTTGAACAGACATCAATAAATATGCTGGCTTCTTGGGGAACCCAGCCTCCTCCCCTCTCAAAAAAAAAAAACTTAACTTTTAAAACTCAGAGTCTAAGAATTATTTTTTAAATTCTGATTTCCTTCTGATTACAATTAATTTTAAATATGAGTAGAATGCAAATTTTTAAAATACTAATTCTAGTTTAAAATTTGAAATTATTTGTAAACTTAACTGTTGTTGAACCCACTAGAGATGTTTCCATTTCTTTCTTTTTTTTAAAGATTTTATTTCATTATTCTCAGAAAGAGGGAAGGGAGAAAGGCAGAGAGGGAGAGAGACATCAATGTACGGTTGCGTTTCACCTGCCTCCAGCCACAGACCTGACTGGAGGCCTGGTTTGCAACCTGGTTATGTGCCCTGGCTGGGGAATCGAACCTGCGATCTTTGGGTTCGCAGGCCGGTGCCTTAACCACTGTGCTACCAGCCAGGGCCTGTTTCCATTTCTCAAAACATAATGTACATTGCAGCCCTGGCTGGTGGCACAGTGGATAAGGTGCCAGCCTGAGAACCCAAAGGTCACTGGTTCGATTCCCAACTAGGTTGCAAGCCAGGTCTCCAGCCAGGTCTGTAACTGGCGGCAGATGAAAGGCAACCATACATTAATGTCTCTCTCCTTCTCTGTGTCTCTTCCTCCCCTTCTCTCTGAAAATGATAAATAAAATCTTTTAAAAAAATCATAACATACATTGCTTTAAAAAATTATTTCCAATAGTGAACACACTACCTGTAGAATCATTTAGAATCAAAACCTTCACAGAACAGGTGTTATTATCCTCATTTTACAATGAAACTGAACACTTGTGTCATTTTGAGGGCACACCACTATTATTATAACCAAGGTCTTCTGCTCCAAATGCAACCACACAAATAGATGAAACATTATTTTTAACCAATATTGGCTTAATGAGAGTATATGGTTTAACTTTACTAAGATTAACAACTTTGGCATTGATAGCTTTGGTATGGTTGAAATTAATGTCAATAAATAAGGAGAATGCTGACTTTGAAGGAAGCCTGAGACTTTGGAGAGCAGTAGACTTTGGCATGCTGGAGGGCTCCTCTTTGAAGGACACATTTACAGAAGGCATGGCAGTTGGTTCATATTGTGAATTGTTGCCAGACGATCATATACTCAGGGGGGTGTGGATGATGATCTATTTCTCCCAGCAGCCAAGGCTCAGACACCCCAGACCGCGGTTATCTCTGTTCTTGATGTTATAGCCTCTGGGGTCAAAAGTCCAGCTTGGAAATGGCTCCTCAATTACCCATTTATAGGAGGTTCTCAGTGTAGCACCCTTGACATGTCCAGATTCTTGTGATTTTCCCTTTGATCTACAACAGTGCTTGAGCTTTGTCAAAACACAGGAGTCAGGGGGGATCTCTTCAGGCTACTATGAAAAAAAAAAAAAAAAAAAAAAGCTAAGTCATCAACCCTTCATAAAAATCACCCATGATTGTAATTTGGTCTTCATTTAACTGAATAAAAAATTTAGAGGAAGTCTGATATGACTAGGAAATTACATCCAACATCTAAATTTAGTGCTTATTCTTTCTTTCTCTTTCTCTAAGCCTACTTTTAAAATATACTTTAGAAGTTGGGACGCTTTCAGATTTAAGTATACAACAACAACAAACAAACACAAACTATTTATCACTGTAGATCTGCTCCCCAGTATGTGAAGGTGTAAAATCCACAGCAGGTGTGGGCTCCTCCTGCAGGCTTTGGCTGGAGAGCTCTATGTATCTCATCCTTCATGATTCAGTACTTAGTTTTGCTTCAACATTTAGCTATGCTGGGCTCCATGGTTTTTTCCCTATAAAATAAAGGAGTTGGATGAAATAATAGAACCATAGATCATGCTCCATTTCAAAAGTTTATGATTTCCCAATGACTACTGGGAAAATAGCTTCTCACTTTTATTGAAGCTCTCCTCCTATCATGTCCACATAGAGGTTGGGTGTGTTTGAATACGGAGGAGGGGATGGTGAGGGAAGGAGCCAGAAAGGTGAGGACAAAGCTCAAGGACAGTCAAAACCCAGGCTGTGGTTTCCTGTCTGTCCTGAAAGTAGGGATTTCCCAAGTTTCAGAGCCAGAGTCTTACTTGTCACTTGTTACTCTGTTATGGGTAAAAACCAGCATGATCAACAATGGGGTGCACCATACAATAAAAAAAGACCCAATGTTATCTAGCAATAAAAACGTTCATAAAGAAGCTGTTGGCGCTCTTTCTGTCTGTGCTTAGGTACAGATAAATAATTAGACAAATCAATTAAAATGATCTGAAAAACTCTCCATTGCTTTTTTATTGAAAATAACCTAAAACTATATAATACATTTGAAGACATTAAGTGCAGCTATTAGTGTTTGTAGGATGTTTACTGACCCCTGTGAGATGAAATGGTTGTTTACAAAACTTCCTCATTCTAGAGAGCTCTGTCACTGTTCCTGTGAGCAAAGGACATTTTTTTTTGAGCACACAAATGAGAAGGCCCCCAGTGTCTCCACAAAATACTATGTGGGAGGGAATGTCAGTCTTAGCCAAATTGCTGTCCCATAGTGTAGTACCTTACATGACCCAGAGGAAAATGAATCCAGTAGCATCAAATCCATGAGAACAACTGTATTTACAGCAGAACTGAGAGCACTGAGAAGACAAGGCCTGGATCAGGATCCAGGGTGTCACATAGTAATGCTAAGTGCCTACCATGTGCCAGATTTATTCTAGACTCCAGGAAGCCAAATGCAGGGACAAGGACAATAGGGTCCCAGCCTTTAATGGAGCTTTGAGTTTAGCAAAGGAAGCAGATTTTATATTCTTTTCAAGATTTTATTTTTAATTATTTTTAGAGAGAAGGAGAGGAATGGAGAGAGAGGGGAAGAGAAACATCAATGCGTGAAAGAAACATGAATCATTTGCCTCTCACACTCCCCCAAATGGCAACTTGGCCCGAAAGTTAGGCATGTGCCCTGACCGGGAATTGAACCAGTGACCTTTTGGTGTGCAGCATGATGTCCAATCCACTGAGTCACACCAGTCAGGGCCATGCTTTCATTTTTAAGAAAAGAATGAGACTCAGGTTGCTGATACCTTACTAAATTGTGACAATATGCTTTGTTCACATACAAAGATGTGGTCATTGATGGAGCCTCAATGCCATGTAATTGAGGGGTTGTTACTAGTGAGGATAAGTCTGGGCTCTTACAGGATTTTAGCCTGGTGGATGGCTGAGGCATGGTGTCATGGAGCACAGACAGAGTCATGGCCTGGTATCACCCCGCACTGCCCTACTACCTCTGCCCACACCCCAGGGTTGGGGGTTGAGTACACTGATTTGCCTCAGTATCAGGATCAGAATGTGACTTCACTCTCTTTGCCCTCCCTTAGTGTAGTTTCTTAGGACCAACAGCATACCACAGGCTTGAGTGTGGGCAATTTTTCTAATGTTAAGATAGCTTTATAAGCCACCATGTGAAAACTAATTCAAATATTCAAATTCCACTAAATATAGAATTTCTTGGATAACTAACACAGCAGCTCAACAGACTAGGATTTAGTTTTAAGAGCCTTAAAAATGGAGTGTGTCACTAGCATCTTTGCCTAATAACACTGATGATTAATAAAAAAATAAAAAGGAGAAATTCACTTGTAGGGTATTTATTAGTATCCATACATTGCTATTAATCATTACCAATCCTCATTACCCATTTTTCTTTTTTCAACATATTTTTTAAAAGATTTTGTTTCCAGCCAGGGCACATAACCTGGAGGCAAGCCAGGTCTCCAGCCAGGTCTGTAGCTGGAGGCAGGTGAAAGGCAATCATACATTGATGCTTCTCTCCCTCTTTGCCTCTCTCCCTTCTCCTCTAATTATTTTTATTATTATTTTTAGAGAGAGGGGAAGGGAGAGAGAAAGAAAGGGAGAGAAATATCAATGTGTGGTTGCCTCTTGTGCACCCTCAACTGGGCACCTGGCCTACAATCCAGGCATGTGCCATGACTGGGAATCGAACTGGCGACCCTCTGACTCACAGGCCAGGGCTCAATCCACTAAGCCACACCAGCCGAGGCCATTAACATATTTTAATAACAGGAATAATATAAAGTTAGAAAAAATATAATATAAAAACATGTCTGGCATACTTGACATTTAACATTTGAAAAAACAAGAAAATTGGGAAACTGAAATATTCTGACTGCATAAACAGGTAAAGTAGAAAGTAGGAAGCAGATAGAATAAATGGTAAGAGAAAGTGTATGATTCATGTTGTTGATAAGAATAGTTGCCTTTTAAATCAAAATTTTCAATAATGCTTAAAGTAAGTCATTGTCTAAGAAAATTAATAGCATCAAAATATTTGTTGTGCCTTTTAAACTACCAGAAGATTTGGACTTCTTATGGAGTAGGGTTTTGTTTATTTATTTTTTAACGGTTTAAAGGTTTCATTAAATTCTCACACAACATAATTTTTTGTCATGTGGTCTTTTAAAGGTATTTTGGATTTTACTGAACATTGGCAATGAATAGGTAAGTAATAAGTCTCAGGTGTAGCATTCCAGGTGACAGGCCTGATGTCTTGAAGTAGGTAAATTTGGCAAGATCAAGAAATCCAGGTGAAATGAACTAAAGCTCCTTAGAGGAAATGAATCAGCTTGCTCACCATTTAGACTCATTTCATCCCTCAAGAGTTAGCTGGGACAAGGAGGGCCAGACCATCCATTTCTTGCCTCTGATGGAGAGGAGAATTCACAGCGATAAGGCCTTGTTTTACCCGTTGATTTCTGGTCCAGTCCTTTCTTCAGAACTAAGGAAAACAAACAAACAAACAAAAAAATAGTTAGGAAAAAATGGAGGTGTCAGAGAGGAAAAAGAAAAGAGGGTAGAGCCAGGCTCTTTTCTGAATGCCCAAAGGAGTGAAGTGATGGAGTCATCATGGGAAGTATAGGTCCCTGGAAGGGACGGGTGCTTTCCTCCCGACATCGTTCATACCCAAGAATAAACACATACCAGATAACACACACGTTGAAGGCTGTGAGCTGTTGGAAGCAGACCCAGACCTTTGGGAATCCCCTGAACTAAGGCATGAAAAACATTCCCTTCCTTAGCACCTGTAACAATCTCCCAGTATGACTGTTTCTCTTAAAGCCACAGGCACCTGCTTTAGCGTTTACTCCTTGGAGGCAGAAACAGGGTTACAACATATGATTCTTCCCCCTCATTTCCTGCTATGTGCTGTTTTAAGTTTCTGAGACAGCTTTTCCATTCTTTCCTCCAAATGGTGAATCTACTATGTGTAACCCCCCGCCACCCCACCCCATTTTGATGGCTGGGACATAGACTTACATGGGAATGTTTTAGAAATGGAATATTCTATAATCAGTGTTGTTTTGTGTGCTATTTTGGAAAAAATATTTCTACAGTTTTCAAGCCCACTCTGCTGATGAAATAAAATGATCAAATAGAATCTCTCTCTTTGAAGATCTGAAATCACAGTCAGCCTCATTGGGTCATCACTGACCTCAGTGCCATGGCCGTGGGACAAACACGAAGGACTGGAGCCAGAAGACGTGGGTTTGAAGATTGGCTCTGTTAGGGGTTCTGAGATTCAGGGCAAGTCATTAAAAACAGACAAACAAACAAACAAAAATACCCCTCAAGTCTCAGTTTCCCCTCATTGTAAAGTGGGGATAAAAAACAAATCTACCTACTTTAATTAATTTAATTTAATTAATTTAATTTAATTAATTTTGTGAAGATTACAGAAACCTATAAAAGCATTTGTGTTAACTGAAAAATACTCCACAACTGTAAGGATTTTCTAGATCAGGCTAAATATTCACAAAGATGAGGCGGTGACTTCTAAACGCTGGCTTATAAAAGAAACCCTCCAATCTGAATCTGATTTCTTGTTATTTATCTCTTTGGGATACTAGCAAAATAATAGTTTTCAGCCAAGTTGCTTTTCAGTTAACTGCCTCTGTCCCCATATAACAGGTAAAGAAATGAAAACTTAGAAACTTGTTTGTTTTTCTATTTTTTTAATTTAATTTTATTATTGTTGTATTACATTCATCCCCTTTTTGCTCCCTTCTGTCCTCCTCCCCACCCTGTTTTTCTATTTTTTAAAGTGACTTGTCCTAAATCTCACAGCTAGCTAGTGTAAGCATCAGGTTTCACACCTGAAATGAAGGCTGCTGGAATTTGTTTTCTTAGAGACCAACGAGCATGCCCAGAAAGCCATGGCGGGAAGGGGGCAGGGAGAGGCTCAAAGCACTGCCCAGGCTCTGAGGTGGCCACCCTGCAAGCTCCCGGCAGGACTGTTCTCAGGAGAGGAGTTCATTCTGATGGGAGAAACCTGAATCGAGACCTGGGTAGTAGGGATGCTTGCCGATGCCACAGTGGGAGGACGTCCTTCTGATGTCTTCTAACTCAACCCCTTCAGGGGTCTGTGCCAAGTCCCTGGGAAGAGGAAAGTTATAATAACTCAGTTCATGAGTCAACAGAGATAACATGGAGCTCTGTGAGAAACGGATAGGGCAAATCCACAAAAAATTCCTTCTACTCAGTCAGCCCTGGTCTAGGGAAACAGCCATCAAGCCCACGTTGGTGACCAGTTCAGTGGTCAGTGCTGGCGATGCCTGGAGGAGTGACATCCGGAGACACTGACTGCCCAGTGTGCTGGGCCTCGGCCAATAACACGGCCCGTTACCACCCCTGTTGCCGCGCACAATCCTCCTGACCAAAGGAAGGGAGCGACACAGTATGATGTATGAGTATTATTGCACACAGATATTTTTTTCCTTGCTTTGTCTCATTCCTTTGCTCCCACCAGAGCCTGTGTATGGGTCACGGGTTTAGAATTTAAACTCTGAATCTAAGTTGTTCTCATTTTTCGGCCCCTTATAAACTCAACCCTCAGTGTCTTCCCTCTAGCCACACCCCACCTGCCCCGAGAGGGTGTAGCCTAATGCAGTGGATATGAACAGGGGCTTTGACCACAAGCAAAGTGGGCCTTTTACCATCTCTGAAATTTTAGGAAGCATTCAGCACCCAGGTCCTTACAGTGAGATGAGAATAACAAGAATGCAGATAACATCAAGTCTTTGAAATGACTACATGCAATATGGCTGACTGGCAATTTATAAGCACTCAATGTATGGTAGCTATTATTAGTATTGTACATAATAAGATGATTTCATCGCAAACAGGACTGCAAATGATTCTTTAACTAAATCTCAAGGGATTGTAACTTTTCTATGTTAATAATGCCCAACTGTACTATAAGAATGATCAGAGTAGCCCATTCAGCCCCCTCTCCTGCCTATCAGTCTGTTGATCAAAGCACACACAATTTAAGCTATATCCATAGTAAGCCCCTCTGTTAGCATGCAAAGTTGAATTTCACATTATTTTTTTATTTTCCTACCCCTTCCTTTGTCAAAGCCTTCTTAATACGTTCCTACACTTACAGTATAGTTGCTTCTTGGTTTTTTTTTTTTTGTTTTTTTGTTTTTTTTTCCCAGAGAAATTCACATCTTCCTGTTAGGAAATCATGAACTTTTCCAGACACATATGAACAAATCAGTTTCCCATTCAAGTTCTGCTTTTTAGGGATGCTGTGAGACTTAGATGACGTATGCAAGACAGAGTCTGCTCTTGGAGAAATATGATACATTAATAACACATTTAACAGAACACTGTTTTCACATTAGGCAAGTGACTGTGGCCATTCACCTGTTTCAAATTGGCCCAATTCTGCTGTGGGGGACAACTATAAACTTGGTCACCTGCAGCGACTTAGCTATTCTTTAGGCACACACATTTCCGCTAAACAGTAGTCAAGTTTCTAACTAGAAAAATTAGTAGTATGCTTTCTGATGACCAAATTAGTAGTATTCTTTTCCCAAATGTGAATCAAACAGGTCGCTAAATAAAAACCGACTCGAATTTCCCTCTCCAACCTTGTTTCTACTCTGCCTGTCATTTCCTACCTCTCTGACACGCCAAGGTTTTCTTTCTTCTGAGTAGAAAGACTGGTTTCCTAGTGGAAATTAGAGCATCCTTGAACTTTTCCCAAGCTCTTGAAGGATTTTCTTAGTTTTGATCACTAATTCCTTATCAAGAACCAAATAACCTTAATTCCAAATCCTGTCCGTAACAATGGAATTTTGCTATAATGGGAAACTGGCCCAGTCAGTGTTAGTGTCAGTGGCAACTATTCATGTTTGTGAAGGCTAAAAAATAAATTCAATATTTGGACATGACTAGTCTTTTGCCATTCCATCAGTGACATATGTTTATAGAAAGTGACCTAGTATTGACCACAGTTATAGAGTGTGATGTTTTTATTCCTGTCTTCTCTCTTGTCTGCTATTGTACCTGCACCTCCAGGCGGAGAGGAAACACCTTCTAGAAATTGGCAGTGCTCAGAACAGAGGAAATTAGGTCAAAACAGGCAATCCAAAAAAACCATCTTCTTGGTAAAATCCTGCCCTTTTCCTCTAATTTAGGAAATAAAAAAAGTATAAAGGAAATAAATAATAAAATTAGCTTAGTCAAGACTTTTGGGTAGAAAGCATCACTGACTCTCGAAGGCGGATTCTAGAAGCTACAGCCATAGTCCCAAACTTGTTAGCCAAGAGGTTTTGAATCCCACTTTTGGGATGGAAGAGAGTCTTCCCCTTCCAGAAAATGAGGTTTCTGTTTAGATCCCTGAATGTATCAGTTATTCTCTTTCCTTTTTAAAATCCTGCTCTTTTTTAATGTTAGTTTAGTTTTTCTGACAAAGAACATGAGAAGGATAGGAGTGGGACATGAATGATGTCCTCCTTTTGTGCATTCTCATAGCTGACAGTTCATGCAACTCCAAGAAGCCAGACATTCTCTGAATTGTTCCCAAAGAGCTTGGCTTTATTCTGTTTCCCCTATAAGCCTCCCTGATTTATTTTGCTATTGGGAAATTTAAACTCTTGATGGTATGCATATGAGAAAAACATTTCATTTATGCTTTGTTTTATTTTGTTCATTAGTTTATTTGTTTGTATCCTGGGGCTGCTCTCTTAGGAGATTTTCATAGGGAAAATGCACACTTTAGTGTAGTGTCCTCTTTACTCCTGCACAGGAAGGAGGGGCTGGGAAGGTTTCCTGGTACCATCAGCAGACATCTCTGACCTAGCAACAGGTCACTGTGGTGGGCACATGATCACAGAAGAATGCCAGCAAGTAGAATGAGGATGCCAACGATAACTATTTAGGTAAGCCCTCAAGAAAGACTTCTTCTTATTTTTATTTATTTATTTATTTTAAAGAAAGACTTCTAATAGGACCCTTTATCTCCCAAACAGATTAAGGTGCTGATTTTGTTTACTTCAACGTATGCCCTTTCTGGTCACACTTTTCTCAATAAAGCCATAAGATCTGGCAGGAGGAATCCTATTCTTTTGATGCAATTGGAAATGTGTTTCTCAGTACTCAGGGTGGGAGGAGGTACTTTTAAAAATTATGTACACATTGTGCCACCCACTTAGAATCACTGTCCTTGATGAGAAATGCCACCAATGGGAATGTGCTACATATATGGTGATGAGGAGTCAAAACAAAACAAGGAAACTGTTGGGAACCATTAGAGGATGCGTGTGTGTGTGTGTGTGTGTGTGTGTGTATGTGTGTGTGTGGCCTGTGAGAAAAATTATTCCCAGCCCTCAGACTTTTCTAAAGTATGAACAATGTGAAGAGATCCAACTTTTGATTTGGACTTGAGATTTTAAATTTAATGTGACATATTAATGAAAGCAATGTGTGGTATTTACTCAAATCCTAGTTTTCTTCAGAGTAGTGCAAAATTCAGCCATGGGTAAATTAGGAAAGTACTCAGGATTCTAAAAGAAAAGAGGACTGAACAGCAAAACTGGGGATACTATTTAGGGGAAGTACTAAAACCCCAGCAGAGTCAGAAGTTTTATGAAGCCAAAATGGTTGCATACACTCTGATCACCTTCACAGCCCTGGAGAGCATATCACTGCTGCCCCTTATGGAGCTGGAGGCAGGAAGGAGTGTGCTGGAGCCCCATGCTCCTGGTCACCAAGCACACCTCTCTTGAGTGTTGAGGCATTTGATGGCAGCAGCACTTCATATGTATTTGAATGTAGCTAAGTTGCATTTTTTTCTTGAGTGTTAATTCAAGTGACTCGAGAAACATGACAGACTGTGCCTGACATTTCAGTGAGTTTCGAGACTACTGGTTTGATTTTAGAAGGACATACATTCTTCTATTTAAAAATTTTTCTGAGGGCCCTAAAAGGTCAAGTGCATTTTTATAAGGGTAGAAACACATTCCTGAGCAAAATAAAAAAGCTGGGGTCGAATGTCAAATTTTCCTTGAAATCTAGGTACGTGGAATTATGAAGATTCCCCAGAAGCTTATTAAGAGCTATTTATTGAGTGCTTGCTATGTGCCAAGCCAACACAGCTTTACAAATGCTATTGGATGCATGGATGAATGAATGAATGAGCAAATGAATAATCCTATAGAATATTTTACCAATGAGGAAACTGAGGCTCAGGAAGGTTGTAAGGAGTCACCCATTTGATAAATGATAGAAATAGAATTCAAACCCAAATCTTATTGATTCTAACTAATGTAATATAGGAGATTAAAAACAGAGTTCTGGGGACAATCATATATCATAAAAATTCCTTTGTCTTAGGCTGGCTGATGAAGATAGCCTTTATTTATCTCCTTGTAGTCCTTAATGTCCCCCAATGAGTGCCAATCCCCTCATTCATTTTCTCATGTTACTTATCTTTTTTACCCATAAAATTCTGCTTGAAATCAGTCGAATCTTCATGCTTAAGAGCTTCTAATGACAGAGAACTGGGAATACTAACCCAATGTTCTGATCTTTTTAAAAGGCCTAGACAGAAAAGAATATTGGCCCCAGTGGTCAAAACCCAGACAATTCCAGTTTTGATGGGACAGCGCCCAAAAAGTTCAGATGCTTCCTTGAACTTATCCAAACCTTGGGCGGTCTCCTGCTTTTCCGGAGGGAACATGCTTGGTGGATGATGCACCAAGTTTGAAACACATGGAAAATGCCCTCCGTGGGGACTCTTGGGTCTTATGTGAGGTTAAATCCCAATTGCACATTAGGCCACCATGGTATTTCTTTTTTGGAGAAATATAGGCAGACTTTGTTGTTTTGAAAATGGACTCTCAACCACACAGAAAGCAGTGGAAGTTATACTAGGTGAAGTCAATCAAACTTCTGTTTATGGTCTTCAGTTATTAAGCAACTACTATGTGCCAAATGCTTTTCTAGATGCTTCACCGATGTTGTTTGATCTTTTCAACAAACTTTAAGGTAGTTGTTATCTCAACTTAACAAATGAAGACACTGAAGCCCAGGTTGATTAAATAACATGACTGGAGTCGTATGACAGACATGTAGGTGGCAGTTGGGATTTGAATTGTTTCCAAAACTTATGCACTGAACCAAGCCATGATGTTCCCTGGCCAGCCCAGAAGGATGTGGACAAATATCACATTTGTGGGATTTGTCTGCATCCTCCTTTGGGCCATTCTGGAAGCAGGTATGGAAGCAGTAGAACTAGCAGGATCTCTAGTTCCTGTGTAGCAAGCTTGGGCAATGTGGCCAGCTGCTGGGCCAAGGTCACTCACTGGCTTTGGGCCAAGAGACAAGAGTTAATGAATGCCAAGGAAAACCAAACCATCAACTGGCTGGAACCTTGAAGAAACCATCAGCAAAAGTTCAACAAGATAGACTGAGAAATTTACAAGTGACTTTAGAAATCAGAAATAAATCAAGAAGAAAAAATCTACATGCAAGCCAATTCAATAAATACTATAGAACCTCACAGAATCATTAGAAGTCCCCATAACTTGGGCCCAACTGAAACTGTGGTCCCTACACTATAGTAGTTTAAATTTATTTATTTTGGCTTCTGTCCTCAATGACTTGTTCTAATTGAAATGCTTTGATGAGTTGTACAAAAGGAATAAAAATATCACTGCAAAGCCAGAGAATAATATTTTGCTCTAAAACAATTATGAACATAAACTCAAACTTTCAGCCATGTTATAAGGGCCATCTTTGTCTAACAAAAGCAGACTTTCAGATTTTATTAGGAAAAGTGTTTTTGGTTTTAGAATGAGTATCAATGTATCCTAATACCTCACTGACCCAAAATGCCTTTCCATCAAAATGTCTTTTAGTCTACCTATAAATCAATGTATGTTTGATATCTAAAACTCCATGTCTTGGAACTTCTCTACCAATCCATGGCTTGTAATAAGCTAAGGCCAATTTCATGCTGATTTCAACAATATTTGTGGACCTTAGGCTTCCATTTTCCCCACAAACAACACGTATTTCCCTCCTGCTTTATTTGAAGTACCTCCATTGATCAACATAAAATTCATCTCTTGGTGGGTCGCTTACCTGAATTGAATATTCTCCCTTGGAAGTCAATAGCAACAATAAATAAGAAGTATTAATATTTATTAAAATATCACCATATGTCAGGTTTCCTCCAGAAGAACTGACTTCAAATCCTGGCTAAGGTGCTTGACCACTTGTGAGACTACATTAAGTTACTTATTTCTCAATTCCTCAGTTTTCTTATCTACAAATTGGTGATAATAACATGTTGGTTTGTTCAGGAGAGTCAATGAGATAAAGTATGTTGTGCTAGTTTGCTATCGGCTGCCATAGCAAATTCTACAAACTGAATGGCTTAAACAACAAAAGGTTTTTTCTCACAATTAGGAAGCTGGAAGTCTTGGATTAGGTGTCAGTAGGGTTGGTTTGTTCTGAAGCTTTTCTTCTTGGCTTGCAGATGGCTGTCTTCTAGAATCTTCTCACGGTCTTATCTTTGTCTTGGTGTTCTAATCTCTCTTAAATTAGAACCACACTAATTACCTCATCTTTTCATAAACCCTAACTCCAAATGCAATCACACTCTGAGATACTAGAAACTAAGATTTCAACATATGAATTTTAGGGAGGAAACAATTTAGCTAATGACATATATGAAATGCCTAGAACATAGCAGGCTTTCACGAAATACCGATTTGCCTCTCCTCCCCACTTCCCAATTTGGTATAAAGAAGACATAGAGTGAAGTGCAGGCTGTTTGAGTGGATTGTTCAGACTGCTTGACAAAGATACTAAAATATAGGCTAAACATGGGATGCCCATTGCTGCTCACCTGATCACCTTTGGTTTAAAAAAGAGGCAAACTAAACTTTACTTTCCATCTCAAAATGTTTATGTCAAGGCACAAAGAGGAGCTTTTTAACTCCAGAACTCTCAGCTCCATTAATTTAACTTCTGGTCAAAGGCAAGCAAAAAGCTGCAATGATGACTCAAGATGATGTGACAGGAGTGACAATAGCAGCTAACATTTCCTGAGGACATACACATAAGAATCCCTTCAAATGACCTTCCTATTTGACCTTTCAAACTTCTACAAATGTGTGTGGTCTTTCAAATAAGCTTAAGGGCTTTGTTGTTGTTGTTGTTGTTTTTGCTTTTAAGGGAAACACATTGAGAATTTCCACATGTAAAAAAGGATAAAATTGGTGTTGATTTTGTAAAAATACTCACCAATCCAGATGACCATTGTCACTTTAGTTACAGTTTTGCTGATATTTAAGGACAAATAAATATTTGCATCAACTAGAAAATGCCATCTGCTTTTAGAACTGGAGCACCTTCCAGAGCATAGGGTGCCTGACTGACCTGGAGAGCTTGAGACAGCCTGCTTGTGAGTCCTTTTCCACCTAGCACACTGCTCTGCATGCCAAGACAATAATCAGTATTAGTGAGTTGCATGATGCACCACCTCACAGGACTCCAAGTTACCCTCTTTTCCCGGGGTCAGAATGGCTAAGGGCTCTGATGGATTCATTGATCAAGTAGCTCTGTCCAAGCCTTTCTTAAGGACACTCAAAAGACCCCCAAGAACACACTGCTGTAGAATGAGGGGGACCACCATCTGGCCCCTTTGTAATTTACTTTCAAGTGACTTGAGGGTTTTGAGCAAGAATCTTAATCAAGTGAACATATCTGTGTAACAGTTATTGGAAAGCAGAAAGACCAAATATTGAAATTCTGAAGTTTTTACTTAATGGCATTTCTACATACACTTCCCAAAAGAGACAGTTGTGGTGGCTGCCACTGACAGTGATGCAAACATCCATTTCAAAATGTTTCAAGTCACAGAAACACGTAGGCCATGGTGATGCTTGTTAAATTTTACTCTGCCAACTTCTATCAGAGGAGGCAGCCTGCCTCTTTCTTATTTAATTCATTGCAACCACCTGTCAGCAAGAGTCAGTGGGCATTGCTTTTAATAACTTTCTAACCTTGAACATTTGCTAGGTACACACAGAGAACTGCTTTCCATCAGCTGACTCTCTGGACATGCGCAGGCCTGTGAGCAGAGCTTTGAGTTTCTGGCCTGCTGTCAAACCCATTGAGCAGCAGCCTTGGCTGGGTCATACACAGCATTTTTTTGTGTCTGAAGAATGACCTGGTTAGCAAAAGACAGATAGTAGAGCTCCCAAAAAATAATGAAGTCTTTGGACCCCCTTCTGCAAACACAAATCTGTGTGAGGTTTTCTGGAGTGAATGCTGTAGACAGCATTCCAAAGGTCAGGAGGGTGAACACCATGCTGGTCCACCACCCATGTTCCCTATAAATAGCACCATGCCTTTCTGAAGCAGTGAGATAGTGCTGGCAACCTGTTGGTGGTACCAACTAGGTAGTGGCTTTAACTAATGGATGTGAATATGACAAAGACAACAAGAAGGATGGACTGGATGGACAGTATATTGTATTAAACCCCAGCATTTTGGACAAGTTGCTTAATTATTCCCAGCTTTAGTTTTCTCATCTCTAAAGCTAGGTTAATAATTCTGTTCCATACATTGAGAATCTCCTATGTGCATAGTGCCATGCTAATGGCAGGTGGCAAGGATTAAATCGAATTATGTACCTGAGGGCCCAGCATCACAGCTGCCTCATAAAAGCTTCTCCACAAATGTTGATGGACCATAAGGAAGGATTGACGAAGGAGAAAGCCTGGGCCTGAGTTCTTTGAAAATGTAGCTATTTACTCAGATTTCTGTCATATTTATTAAAAATATTAAAAATTGCTTCCTTTTATGAGAAAAATGATTAAATACCAGAAAGAGAAAACCAAGATCCTGGGAACAGAGAATTACGACAGGAACAATGAGCTCTGTTTCAGCTTAGGGGGACCGTGACTGAGGTTTGACATATATGAATAGACTCCCAGGAAGAGCTATGGCTTAGAGTCTAGTTCAACTGGGTAAAGAGTGGAGGGGAAAGGTGTCAGTGGGTCTGAGGGGAAAGCCATGAAAGAAGCAAATTAATATATTTCAAGGAAAAGTATAGGAGAATTCCTGGGAACAAACTAACAGGCGTGTTTACCCTGTGAGAAGTGTTAGTGATTTCAGTGGTTGGCTGGAGGGAGGGGAAAATTGAGCTCACATTAATCATGCTCCCAAGTTTAACTCGGCTTCTAACAAAATAGACAATAACTGGTAACGCCACTCCTGATCTTCACAACCCTGGGGTCAAGGCCTGGCTGGAATTACCTAAATGGATTTCAGATCAAGCCTGGAAACTTGTGCATTTATGCTTATTCTGGAATACATGCTACATGCAGATATGGGTTTTTTCAATCTAACCTTAAGAGTATCTGAACTTAATGACAGCAAGTCTGTGTTTTAGATAATCCCCTTCTTTATTTCTTGAGAGAAGCGTTTTGTGACAGCAACCTGCCAGAGGCACTCATCACACCTCAAACCCAGGTTTGGAAAGTAGTTTTTTTGGGGGGTGGGGGTTAGAAAAATAGAAGTCCTTTTAAACTACCATTTACCCCCTGGCTGACTTTTATTTGTGTTTCATGATTTCTTTTGTCCTTATCCCGCTCCTCTAAGGAGTTAACAGAGATGACCTCTGGGAGTCAGTGCCTCAAACCCCTTCTGGGTGGGGATGACAGATGACAGGTCAAAACCAGCATCACTCTTCAGCTGCTTGGTGTGCACCTTACGAAACCAGCACACCCACACTAAAATAAGGAATTGGCCTGAGCTCCGGGAAAATCATAGAGGCATTTCATCTTCCAGTGATATACGGGATAGAAGTCAAAGGGTGAGGGCTAAGAATGGAGAGAGTAGAAGGGAAGGTGAGGCAGAGATGAGATGGCAGATGGGAAGCAAAAGCAACCCAGAGCATTCGATGCAACCAATTTGTGAGGAGGAGACTCGCCAAAAGCTGGAGCGTCTTCTAGGCCAAAGAATGATGTTCAGGATGAGTCCAATTTTAGCCCAGGAGAAATAAATCAACTAGAGGGCAAAAGGTTTAAGGAGAAAAATAGTATCATCCCAAGTATGCAGTGTCATCCGCATCCAAAATTTCTAGGTCAAATACAATGAGGAACTAATGTGGGAAAAGAAAGCAGCCTGTGCTCTCGAAGCCCTCGGTCGGCCCCATCGGCTGTCCTGGTCTTCACACCCTTGAGGTCCTGGCCCAGCTGATGGGCAAAGGAGGGAAGTTCCAGCCTTGCACCTCTGGGTGGTTGGGGGATGGAGGGTGGGGAGCTTCTAACTGTATACCCTTTAATGAAAAGAAACAAGGCCTTTTCTATGAAGATGATGATAACCAAACATCTCAAAAGAGAATGGGGGAGATACACAGTCTCGTGTACTATCCAAGCTCTGTGGAAGGCAAGAAGGCTTGGAACAGTAAAATCTTGTTTGCTCATGCGGCTCTAACTGAAGGGGGAAAAAAAACTCACAAAATAATTGATTAGATGCCAATTCACATAGCTCACTTAGTCTGCTTTTTATTATCAGTATTTCTTTAAAAGGCTAATAGATCCTGTTCTTGACAAGCATGAAGCCAGAAGGTGGGCTCTTATCCAGTGTTTTCATTTTTTAGCCCTCAAGAGGCCATGATTAGATCTTAATATTGAATGCACAAAGCACACTCACTGTGTGAACTCTCTGAGAGGCTCCCCACCTAAGGATTAAAAGAAAAAAAAGTAAAAATATTTTATTGGAAGGATTGTAAAAGGAAAGAGGAGGAGCACTTTGGGTTTCTTCGGGCCAACTGATTAGGGATGAGTTGATTTTCTTATGAACACTCAAAATCTACTTTGCATGGGTGGGGGGTTAGGAGACGGGGAGAGGGAAACCTCAGAAGACTGGACTTCAGTGATTTAATTCCTAGTCTAAGAATAGCCAAACCTAGGGTGGAGAGGATCAAGCACAAATCAACCACTGTAAAAGCAATTGCAAATTGAGTAAAGTCCTTTGACTCTTAGGTAATAGCTGTGAGGAGTTTCTTTCTTCCATATCTCATAAACTATAACTGACCTTGGGAAAACATGCCAATCATGAGATGCTCTCTATAGATTACATGATCTAAAACTGAGCTACAAGGAGCCAAACATGAATAAAATGTGCTTCTAGTCATAAGTTCACAGCAATGCTTCTCAGAGGTATCCCCCAATGTAGTGAGCACTGGACACATTTCGTTATATTGTCAAAATTAAGTTGCCACATGTTGCATCTGTGTCCACCATGCATGTAGCCACTCTCATCATGTAGTAAATGTGCAGCATAATGGGATGGATTTGTGTCTCTGGGTGTACTCTCCACTTGGGTTAGCTATCCACTTGACTCACCAGTTCAGTGAATCAAAGGGGAGATCCTTTCCCCACGGAAGAAGACATGCAAGTGCATGGATGGCCTGAAGCCTCACCCCTGAAGTTAGCTCCTGTGATAAGCCCTGTTCCTTTTGAAGGCAGAGACTTTTTATGAGATGCTAGAGGGCCTGGCTGAGCTGGAGCTCATTTCCAGTGTTTGGCTGGTTAACTGAAAATACCTTTCACTACTTACAGAATAGCCCCCAGTACAGCTAATGCATAGAAATGGTAACATAGATGAGTCCAGATATTAAAAAGGCAATAACCAGATCAATCTCATGACCTTAAGAGTGCATTCAATGCCATCTTGCACTAAAATGAGCCCATTTTATGTTCCCTGGGAGCTGCAAGTAGTGGGTGATAACACTTAACCCCAGGGAACATGACAGGTGAGGAGGTGAGGTGCAAAATCATCTTTTCCATTTTCTTAGGAGTGAGATGCCATAAACGTCTTTTTCTCTGAATATATCACAAATAAACTAGTTCTTTTAAAAGAAAGTTAAATATATGTGTGCCTTGGTGAATGCGTTACTCTAACCATAGTCCAAGTAAATGTGAAACCCAAATATCAGTGTACTTGATCATCCTGCTTTGTCTACTATGTTTTTCCCACCGCTCATAATATAGGAGTGCTCAGTCAGGTTCTCACCTTTTGTCTCTCAATGGAATGTGTATATAAGGAGGCTGCAGGTCTGTAGTTTGAAAAAGAAGCCATGACACATTTATGTGGAGTTAAAGAAGTTAGCACCATCGTGCCGACTACTAATACTCTATATTCAAAAGGCAATGTTATTTTTATTTATTAAATCTTATTATAGGATAAGGTTTGTTCACTGCCTCCATAGAATCTGTTGTCTTCTCATACTTTCTTGGTTGACGTATCTTCCTCCACTTTGGACACCTGGAAACACAGTCCCAGCTGGATGGAGTGGTCTTTAATGTTGCCAGATTTAAAGTGAGTTTGTTCTTCAGAGAAAAGTAGTTAAAATGTTCAAATGTAGTTTCTCAGAGAGCTAGAACCTCTCACGGTCCTGCTAGTTTATCAGAAACTCCTGGGTAGACAATAAACACTGTAATAGTGCCAAAAATGGAATGATTTCTTACAGGAATTATATATTTTTATTCTTAAGGCTACATGAAAGTGTACTATTCTTATTTAGACATTTTGATTGGATGGTGTGTGTGCATGTGGGCGGTGGAGAGGGGGTGGGGTGGGGGTGGGGCGGCATCCACCCGAAATGAGAGACAGAGCTTGTCCTGGTCTAAGGGGAAGTCCATGATGTATGCTGTTTAGTGAAGATTTCACCAGTCCCAACTTTTGTCATTTCACAGTTACTTTTAGGAGTGCCTGAGAGCATGTCATTTAAGCCCAGGAATAAATGAATATACCAAAAGAAATAGCCAAGACCTTGATGCCTCATTTGTAATTTCCTTGTGCTTTTTATGTCCCCCTTAGCAGATAAACAAGGGGTGTTTTCTCTAGCTGGAGTCAGAAACCTCTCAACCCAAAATGTCTGGGAAGTCCTGTGTTCTGTTAGTTCTAATATACATGTATCAGCCATAAGGGAAGTCTAATGGTGCAAGACAATAAAATCCCTTCATGTTTTCTGTTTTAGGGAAATCCTGCATGGTTGCACAAGGGTCATAAAAATTACTAATGTGTTTTCTCATGGCGCTGGGCCATAACAAAAGGCTGTGTGCAATGGTATTGTATGCAGCCTGTAATCACAAACAAATGTATTCCACCAGCACATGAGATGTTATATGAGAAAGTGTGAGAGGTTAGAACTTGAGCTTTGGTGTCAGCTATGAAGCAGGTCCCACCACAGTGAAAGACCCCTGAGGCCATGCAAATGAAAATGACAGTACCTGGGAGGCAGGGGTGGGAGGGAGTGCCAAGAGGGATGAGGTCACCACTATGAACATTCAGCTTTCCTCCAAAATGGGAAATATGAAAATGCTCAACTCTGGTGCAATCTGGACTAAGAAAGGAGACAGAATTTGTGGGTCAGGTCGGGGAGATGTGGGAGGAGACATGGGACACTATCGGGTGTCTCAGAGGTCAAGGTGGCCAAGCACAGAGCCAGTGGCCTTAGACCAGTCTTGTAGTTGAAAGTGAAATGGGTTGCCTGCTCTGGCACCACTTATCACGATGTGTCAATGTATAAGGGGGCCTGTTGTCAATGTAATGCCAAAGTTTGCCACCCAGTACAGGTCTGACTTGAAAGTATATTCACAGCTGCTTTCAAAGACCAAGTATCAATGGGATCATTCGGTTCAGGTGAATGGAAACGTCCAGAAAGAAGTTGATGTCTTCTGCCTTAACTTCCAAAGAGGAATTTTTGAGCTGTGAACAGTGGCATTCCTCCATGTGAGCCCCTGTGACATAGAATTGTTTTCCAGGATTTTCAGTGGTGAAAACAAATTCCACAGGAGCAGTATAATCAGATGACTCAGAAATAGTACATTTACCCCAAAATGGGTCAAGATGCACAGGTCAAAAGTCCTGGTTCCACCATTTCCTAGTTGACTTTGAATAAGTTATTTATGCTCTCTAAACCTCAGTTTCCTCCTCAGAAAACAGGGAGAGAACTATCTGCCTTAATGATTGTTGTAAAAGCAAATCTCCCATTCTAGTTACTACTTTATGCCAACAACTTCCATGTCTTTTCTCTCCAGCCCAAATTTCTCCTTAGAGCTTTGCATCCTCACATTCCTTCCCATGTTCTACAGAATCTTCAAATGTTCCAAATTAAATTATCATCTTTTCTTCCTCTAACCTCACAGACCAGTTTTTCTATTCAATAGGAGATGACACCATGTATTACCAGAAAACTTAAGACATCTCATTTCTTCCTTTCTAAAACCAAATAAATCACCAATCTTTAATTTCTGCTCATTTGAAGCTTTCTAGCTATCTCTATCCCTAATTTGATTGCCACCATTTTATGCTTAGATCATTGCATGTCTCCTGTCTCTAACGTTGGCATGTTCTCCACACTCCATTCAGAGACATCTTTGGAAAAAAGCAGTTCTGCTTGGTTTCCCTGCTTAATTGACTTTCCACAACCCTCAGGATATTTCTTACCCTGGCTTGCCAGGATCTGGTCCTTTCTTACAATCCCAGCGTCATCTTTTAGTGTCTCCAGTTCCTGCCACTCTAAGCTCTCTCTAGCCATATTGAACTCAGTTGACTTCCCGTCATCTCTGGGTCTTCACAAAGGTTCTTTTCTCTGCCTGGAATCTACTCCCCCCACCCTTCATCTGACTAATTGCTTTTCACCCTTTTGGGTTCCCACTTAGATGTCATGCTCCATGGGAGTCTTCCCCGTGATCTCAAGGCTAGATATGTGCCCCCTTTTATGCACAGTACCTTGTAATCTCCATAATTTAGGCACATAGACCTCACCATACTGGACTTTCCTGTACCTGTCAGTCAGTCACCTCCAGTAGACAGCAAGCTCCTTGAGGACATGGTATGTTTAGTGGTATGTATGAGACCATTCAATAACTATGTGCAAAGGAAAGAAGGGTGGAGGAGAGAAGAGGAAATAATGCACAGGAGGAATTATGTAGCAACAAATGTTATTCTCCATTTTATATATATTTATTGTTGTTGTATTACATTTGTCTCATTTTTCCCCCATTGCTCTCTCCTACCCTACCCACCCTATCCCCTCTTCCACAGTTAGTCCACTCGATATTGATAAACGACACATATTTATGGTTCTTAACCAGGACCTATAAATACCTTTTCACTCTCAGATATAATCCCTTTATATCTAAATATATAAATTTCTCTAATCAGCCCAGTCCCCCAAACTCAGCTGGCTCTATCAGTTTCAGAAGCTTACAGATTGAGGTTTAATTTGTCTAATAAGGTCTATATTCTCCTTCACTTTTTTCTTTTTAAATTAATAGACTTTATTTTCAGAGTAGTTTTTGAGTTTATAGAAAATTTGAGTGGATAGTACAGAATTCTCTTATATACTCTCATTTCTTACCCACACAGTTTCCTTTATTATTATCTTGTATTGGTGTGCTTCATTTGGTTACCATATTGATACATTATTAGTAACTAAAGTCTGTAGTTTACATTTAAGGTTTGCTCTTTGTATTGATTTTGGGGTTTTGACAAATGTATAAATGACATGTATTTACCATTATGGTATCATACAGAATAGTATCATTGTCCTAAAAGTACCCTGCACCCCACCTATTTATCATTCTCCCTTTCTTCCTCCCCACCCTCCTCAACCCCTGCCAACTACTGATCTTTTTATTCTTTTTGGCTTTGATTATTCCATAAAGTCATACAGCAAAAATCATAAAGTGTGTAGTCATTTCAGATTGGTCTCTTTCATTTAGTAATTAGTAGTTAAAGTTCTTCCATGGCTTGATAGCTCATTTTTTATCACCAAATAATATTCTGTTTTTTGGATGCATACACCACAATTATTTATTCATGCATCTTTTGAATCCCATTGGTTGCTTCCAAAATTTTGACAATTATAAGTGAAACTGCTATAAACACATGTGGATTTTTGTGTGGATGTAAGTTTTTGACATATTTGTGTAAATACCAAAAGATCATGTTTATGGTTAGCTTTGGAAGAATAGACAAACCATCTTCTAAAGAAGTTGTACCAGTTTGTATTTCCACCAGCAATTAATGAGAGTTCCTGTTGCTCCACATCCTTGTCATGATTTGGTGTTATCAGTATTTTATACTGATTTTATACCCCATTTTCATAGGTTTATACTGGTGTTTCATTGCTGTTTTAATTTGCAGTTCTCTGAAGATATAAGTTGGCCATCTTTTCATATGCTTATTTGCTATCTTCATATTGTCCTTAGTGAGGTGTCTGTTCAGGTTTTTTGCCCACTTTTTAATTGGATTATTTATATTCTTATTGTTGAGTTTTAAGAGTTCTTTACATATGTTAGCTAAATTCCTTTATCAGATTTGTGTTTTGCAAATAGTTTCTGCTAGTCTGTGACTTGTCTTTCATTCTCTTCATCTCCTTCAGTTTTGAATGACAGTTTTGCAGAATGTGGAACATTTGAAATATTTCACTTAGTCTTTTGTTGCTTGCATGGTTTCTGCATGATGCCCAATGTAATCCTTATCCTTATTCCACTGTCCTAAGGAGTTTTATTTCTCTAGCTTCTTGGTGATTTTCTCTTTGTCTTTGATTTTCTGCAATTTGAATGTGGTTTTGTAAGTTGTATACTTCTTGATATTTATCCTGTTGGTATTCTCTGACCTTCCTGAATCCATAGTTTGGTCTCTGTTTATGGTCATCATGGCATCAATATTTCCTCTAATCCATTCTCCCTTTCTTCTTCCGGTGCTCCAACTATGCATATGTCCCAGCTTTTGAAATTGTCCCATAATTATTAGATGTTCTGTTCTTTTTCTTTCCCTTTTTTAAGAATCATCTTTTTTTCTTTTTGTATTTCAGTTTGGGAAGTTTCTATTTTCACATCTTCAAGCCTACTGATTTATTCCTCATACATGTTCAGTTTACTAATGAGTTAATTGAAGGTATTCTTCTTTTAGATTATATTGTTGTTGTTTTTATTTCTAGCCTTTCTTTTTCATTATTTCTTAGGGTTTTCATTTCTTTGCTTACATAACTACTTGTTATCATGTTTTCTATTTTTTCCATAAGAGCCCTTAACATATAAACACAGTTATTTAAAATTATTTGTCTAATAATTCCAGTATCTGTGTCATATCTAAGTCTGGTTTTAATTCTTGTTTTGTTTCTTCAAATTATGTTTTTTCTCACCTCATAACTTTTTTGTTGAAAGCCTGACATGATATATTGGGCAGTAGGCCTTTAGTATGAAGTTTTATGTTGATCTGGTTATAAGTTGGGTCGTATTTAATGTTTGCTATAACTGCAGGCACCAGAAGCTTCAAATTTCTCTTGAATTTTTGTTTTGTCTCTCCTGTGAATTCTGGGCTTCCTTAAGTACTCCTCTTTGGAAAGATTCTGTATCTTGCAACTCTTTCAGTTGTAGGCCATGTTATTGTACTGAAGACCCACTGGTGACAATGGTGGAGGTAAAATGCTGGGGACAGGAAGCACTCCGTAATCTTATTATTAAACTTCAGTTATTCAGTTGGCTTGTGTCCTTAGGCTATTATCCTTGCAGGTATTTCTTAGCTATCTCCTCTTCCCTTTTAGATGACACAGGTAGATGGGAGTGAAGGTAGTCTATAACAAAAATATTTGCTTGAGGCCATTTTATATTGTTTGCTTCTATTAGTAGTGATGGGACCATAGGTGAAAAGAGGGAGAAGTGAAAGTCTTTCAGGAACTTGAAAGGCTGGAGATGCTAGGACTACCTCAAACAGAATTCTGGAGCAAGAGGCTGGTGGTTAGGGGTGATTCATGAGGATGTTAACTGGCTCATGTTTTCTAAAGAAATGAAAAGGAAAGCCTTGGACTGAAAGACAAAATGTAGGTGATATTAGTAAGATGTTGCAACTCTGACAATCCCAGCTCCTGTGATCACATGGGGTAATACTTTAAGTAGGAGAAGAAAAATAAGCTGCATATAATTCTAGGTTAATAAACAAGGAAATAGGGTCATTGTTAAAAAGGTAAAAAGGTTAAAGTCTGTTTGGCAAGTTCTCTAAATGGTAAAGGTGAGACTTTGGCTCCATCTCTTCTCCTGGCTCAACAACTACTCATAAATTATGGTCCAAGTTTGTTAGTGAGTTCAGGGATGGGGCCCATGCTCTCATCATGTAACCCTGAACCAGTGCCCAAAATGTTTCAATTTTCTCACTGTGAAAACAAATATAGTTATTAATGGTCACCACTCAACTAAAATATCAAAGTCTGGGAATTGCTGTTCTGCGGGAACAATGCTGGCACTGGAATTTCTGTAAAGGAAAGCCACATTCCACAACTACCTGTAAGTCTGTGAAAATGGAAGTTAAAAAAAATAATAGAGCAAAAGAAAAACTGCCAATCCAAATGCAAAGGGTGGATTAGGTGGCTCCTGCATAACTAGTGAAGATCTGATAAGAATAGACATTCCTCACCAGCATAATCATCTGCTGCCATTTGGAATTTAGGAAGTGTTTACAGGGAGTGAATAAGCAAAATGAGTCAATGAATAAGAGTTATTAGTTGTCATTTAGTAGCCTTCTCTGACTAATCTAACTACACACTTATTATTTTTGTGTTTCTTTAGTCCTTCCAACTCAACTCTAAGTTCCTTGAGAACTATGTATATTAAGACATGTAGTTTAGTATTACTTAATTATCAGTCACAGTTCTCCAGAGAAACAGAAGCAGGATACATGCATAGAAATGAAGAGAATTATTATAGGAATTGGGTCACATGATTATGGCGGCCAGAAAGGTCCATGGTCTGTTTTCTGCACACCGAAGAACCAGGAAAGCCAGTGTTCTAACTCAGAATGACTCCAAAGGCTTCAGAACCAGAGAAACAGATGTCCTAAATCCCCACATAATTCTCTATACTCAAGAATCAATAGCATCAATGTCTGAGGGCAGGGGAAGATGATGTCTCAGCTCAAGCAGAGAGAGAATTTATCCTCTTTGTGCCTTTTGTTCTATTCAAGTCCTCAACAGAAGGGATGAAGCTCACCTGAATTGGTGAGGGCAATCTTCTTTACTCAGTCTATGGTTCCAAATGACAATCTCTTCTGGACACACCTTTATAGGCACACCCAGAAATAATGTTTTATCAGCTTTCTGGACATCCCTCAGCCCAGTCAAGCTGACACATAAAATTAACCACTGCAATATATACTAATTGACACAATAAAACATTTTAAAGAAATTGAAGTAACTGAAGTAAAGGAGATAAATGAATTCAATTAAAATCTTTAAGACAAATATATGAGAGAAATAATCCAGATAAGAGTTACCAGGCTGAGATTATTATGGTTTGCATGATTAAATAAATTAGAGCCATATTTGTCATACATTTCTCCGATATTTTGGTACCTAACACCCTGATCAGAAGGCTTTCCATCAGTGATCATAAACCATTGTTTGCTGTTGCCAATGGCTGGCTTTTGTTGTCCCCAGGGCTGCAACCTTATCCTTCCAAGATCCATGAGTAACTTTTGTTTTGTGTGATGTTTTCTGCCAGGGAAGCCAGCTGTTTTCTTGGCTGCACATGATTTGGGGTATCTCAATGTGATGATGTGACTATAGCACCCCACCCACCAACACCACCAGACACACAACCTGACTCTGTATATACCACCACATGGGATTTTAGCTAACTTTCTTGCTTGCTTATCCTGAAATAAGTTGACATCATTGATTATTATCAGTGACAAAAAACTGTCAAAGATTGTTCTGTTCATGTTATTTATTCACATTCAAGAGAAGTTTATCATATCTGAGATCTTTAGCAATGACTTTGATAATAAGAAGGTTGTTTTTGAAAAGTAAAATGTTAAATGCTAACCTAAGACATAACTTGTGATCTTCTCTCCTTTCTGAAAGGAGAGAAAGCACATATTGTGAGCTTTAAAACAATAGAGATGTGCACTTGGAAATAGAATGTTGCTCCTTTCTGTTTTTCAGACTGCTATGCTATCGGTAACATGATACTTGAGGTTGTAGCAGAACTTCCAAAATTAACATGATCTTTAGTTTTACAACAAAATAATATGTAAACCTTAGAAAGTTCAGAGATCCTATCCAAATGGAGAATTAATATTCTGGTGCCAATTTTCTTTACCTCAGAGTTACTGAGTTGAAGTTTTCATAACAATGGCAATTTCTTGACTGTCTCGGGCTAAGGATAGGAAATTACACAAAAAGAACAAGTTTTCTCAACGGCCATTCATCCATTCAACAACAATTCATTGTAGTTTCTATTGAGCCTAAATTAAAACACTGAAAATAAGGAATACAGTATTTAGATTTGCAAAATGGTATTTGAAAACTCTTTCTTTATGGTGTGACATCTTAACATACCAAGTCCTATGTTGTCCCCCTGTCTATGATGGAAGTCACCAACCAGAGACACTTACTTCTAGGCTGTCAGTTATGCTCAACAATGAGAAGGGAGGATTTCCTAAGTAGAGCTTATCAAGAAAAGAGGAAGAATTCTTACCCCTTGCAATTGCAAAGGAAAAAAAAAAAAAACACACACACACACACACACAAAACCAAACAACCCAGATGTCACTAAAAGATGTTTTCGTACCAATTGAATCAAACCCTAAAATAAAAATCTATTTTTTTATAAAGGCCAAGCATAAAAAAAGACATGCTGGTATTCTATATATTGGGATACACTATTTGGGATCTCAGAGAGATGATGGTAACAATTTACATAATAGGACCATTTGTCATTCACAATATACTGGCATGTTCGCTGCTCACAGAGATCTCTGTGAGGAGGATGGAGCAAGCATAAGTGCCCACAGCACAGCTATCAGATGAGTCTTTACACCCAGGCAGCAAACTGCAGTCAGGGCTTAAATCGTAATTTCCATCTCTTAAATCTGTATCACTACATAGCCTCTGGGATGAAATATTCTCTTATGTGAATGGTTTCTTTCTGTTTTACTAAATATTTTGAAACTTACTTTTTTATTTTTTATTGGGGTGACATTGACATTAGTTAATAAGATTATATAGATTTCCAGTGCACATTTCTATGATACATGATTCACATATTGCATTGTGTGCCCATGACCCAAAGTCAAATCATCTTTTATCACCATATATTTGATTCCCTTAATTCTTTTTTTTTAATTTGATTGTTGTTGTATTACATCCATCCCCTTTTTGCTCCCCTCTGTCCCCCTCCCCACCCACCCATTCCCCGCAAAGTCAATCCTACCTGTTGTCCATGTTGATTCCCTTAATTCTTTACCATTCTCCTACACCCTTGCTCTCTAGTAACTTATTTTTGAATTGTAAAAATATAATTTGTGACTAGGCTAAATACCGAAATTGCCACAGATCAGTGGGGAAATAATGTAATTTCTTTAAATATCAGTCTCCTCAGCTATACAAAGAGAATAATAATACCATCTCGTTAGGGTTGTTGTAACAATTAAATAGGATAATTCATACAGAACACAGAGCCTAATAGGTACTCAGTAGCCTATGGCTTTAATTATTGATAATACAAACAAAATACATCCCAGTATGAAAAAGAAAATAAAAATCACCCATAAACCTACCATCCCAATATAATCACCAAACTATTATGACATATTTTTGGCTTTCTAGATAATGTTACATAATGCATTTCTTTGTTCTAAAAATTTCAAACATATACAAAAGTTAAAATATAAATACAATGAATACCTATATATCTCCCTGGCAGAATTGATAATTCTACTTTGCCATATTTGTTTTAACTATACGTGTGTGTGCATTTTCACATATATAAATATATATATTTTTTGAAGAAGTATTTCAAAGTAAATTCCATAAATCTCAGCTCTACATATTTCAATATGCACCTCCTATAAATAACGGCATTTCCCCCCAAATAATCACAATACCATTAGCACAACAGAATATTAATGATTATTCCCTAATCTCATTTAATGTTCAGTTCACATTCAAAATTTCTAAGTTGCCTCAAAAATAACTTTTTGCTGTTATTTTCCCCAAGTAAATTTATGAATTATGTTTGGTTGTGTCTCTTATTCTAGCACAATCTTCTCACCAATTTTAGATTACTCTAAGACTTTAAAATAATGAATACATTCAAGTATAAGCATCATCATAGCCAATCCCTTAGCTTTGAGAAACGTACAAGATATTTCCATTTTTACCTATTACAAATTATGTTAAGATACACATCTTAGTTCACTAAATTGTTTCACCTTTTCTGATTACTTCAGAATATTTACTTTTCCTAAAAGATATGAAAATATTTAAGCAGCTCTTTACAGATTGCTGTCCAGAAAGGTGTATTGACTGCAATCCCAGCAGAGTGAAACTCCAAACCCCTCCTCATCCACCAGGCCCTGATCTAAGTGTCACCTCTCTAGGGCACACTTACTAGTCACCTACACTGGGTGAGTTTCCCTATCTTGCTTCCATAGTCTGTCCTTTCTGTGATTACTTCATTATCTGACTCCCCCCATAGAGGAAGAAGGAAGCTCTATTTAGAAAGGTTACAAGTTTTCTCTGAAACAAGGAGCTCAGTGACATTGATTGATTGCTTTTTGTATTGTGCTGATTTTAATACATTTTTAACACAAACTTCTGACTTTTTAGTTTTTGCTAATGTGATATACATTAAAATTAAGTATTTATCATATGTACAGTAAATGTATTTTGAAACCAATGACAACTTTGAAAACTCTGACTGTAAAAGAAAATAACTAAGTAACCAATATTAGGAGAGTAGTTAAGTAAATGTGGCAAATCTGTATGATAATACAGTCTGTAGACATTAAAAATAGTATTTATAGTCCTGGTTGGGTTGCACAGTGTTGTCCAGTGCACCAAAAGGTTGTAGGTTGGGGTATGTATGGGAGGCAACTGATTAATGTTTCTCTCTCTCTCTCTCTCTCTCTCTCTCTCTCACTCTCTCTCTCACTTCCTCTTTCTAAAATCAATAAACATATCCTGGAGTGAGAAGTAAAAAATGGTATTCATAAAGTGATAATAATAACATGGAGAAAATAAATACTCACTAAATGGTGTGGATAAAAATTTTTTTAGAAATTCAGAATGCTAAGCAAATGGCACACACACAGAAAACCTAGTAAAATGTAGTTAATGCTGCAACTACAGGTGATCAAAGTTGCTTTTCTTAAATACTTTCTTTCTGACCAAAGCACAGCAATGAAAGAAGGAACTTAGGAAAAACATTATTTAAGTATCTATGGTTCCTGCTCACGAAACTATAAAAGAGGAAAAGAGTTCTATCTAACTCATGGTAATTTCTAAACTTTTTAATATGATTTTTGTAACATGAATTTAATGTTAATATTCAAGAATCTGGCAAAAATAAAACAACCAACAAATAAATCGTTTGGCGTTTTCCATTTTCTTTTGAAGATGTTCACACAGGTTCTATTACAACAGCATTTATAATGCTTGCAATTTTGTTTACAAGCCCCTTGACAAATAGATACAACAAATTATCTATTTCATCTGAAGAAATGCCATGTTACTTCACTGCTTGCATCTTGAACGGTAATCAAAGAGCATTTATTTAGCATTACTGAAACCCAGCATTATACTTGATGATACATGAAGCGACTCACACTGAGGACTTGGCCCTGGACTCTAGAACCTTATGGCTAATGACCTGTGATCAACAGACTCATCTTTCCTCAAAGCACATTAACTAACCTCCTGGACCCAAAGCCAAAGGAATTTACAGCTTTCCAGGGAAACATATTTGCTTTGACAGTTTTACATAGCTTTATCCTACAGCCAGACAAAGAGCTGAAGTTTCATCTTCACTGGCCTTTCCTGGGATCAAGCCCTTTGATGGAAGGAGATCACTGGGAATCCCATCCCTAGGCCTGGAGGTGTTAGAAGCAGAAACCAGACATACAAATCCTGCTTTCTTTTGGGGCCTCTGGGAAAATACCTAGCCATCACTGCCCTGATCTGCCAGTCTCATGTTGCCCATCCATCTGGCTCCAACATCAGCACAAGTGCTGACTCCCAGCACTGTATGTATCTGGGAGGTGGGAGAGAAGAAGGAAGGGGTGGGCAAGACGTGTGGAAAATTGCAAACTGGTGACACCTGCCCAGAGCACCGGCCGACTTCATTAGGTTCTGGGCTGAGTTTTGAAATGTTTCACCACTGTTCCCGGCTGGCACCTAAACCCCTGCCATTTTAAAGTTAACTTTTAACATTCTATTCTTCACCCCAATCCTGCAAGGTAGGATCTTTGTTTTTCTCACAGCTCCAGTGTCAACACTCCCTTTGACCAAGACTTTTCAAGCAATAGATAGTCTTAGTGCCAATGTGTCTTAGCCAGTTTCTGAGTCAAAGTGAAACAAAGAAAGGAAACTTTATAAAAATTTGTGTTGTGGAATGGAACCAGACACAATAAATAATAGCTAGTGTGCACATTCAATGACCTGAAGGCTTAGAATCCCAAAGGATTTCTTAAGGTGTCATGCAGAGATTTTTGAGAGGGAGCCTTGTATTGAGGGACCCTCTGTAACAGACATAGTCAAATGTAGCATTTAGATAGCCATCTGGCAAGATGGGGAGAAACATCTAGCTGTGAATCTGAAAACATTTCTCAGTGTGAAGACATGACTTGTAGGAAATAAATGAATACAAAGGACCCAGACGTGGCCCAACAGCCATGTGTTGGGAGTTCCTCTGTCAGGAAACATGTGGTGTTTGAGAAGAACTAAAGGAGGTTCAGAGTTGCTAGAATGGGGATGGAGAGATGGTGAAGGTGATTGGGAAGACAAGGAGAAGAGGTAAGGAGGACAAGTTCATAGCCTTATAGGTTCTTTTAAAGAGTTGGCAGGTATTTCAGTGTTTAAGCAGAGTTGTACAATTATGTTCATGCTTTGGAAAAATGAACTGAAAAGCATGAAAAATGGATTGAAGGTGGCAAGAGTTGAGACAGAAAGACTAGTTGCAATTATCAGGTGAAAAATGATAATTAGTGGTCTAGATTGGGGTAGTGGCCAGACAGGTTGAGAAATATGGATGTGGGAGGTACCTAGGAGGTAGAATCCATAGGTCTTGGTGATCAGCCAGAGTCAGGAGAGAGGAGTCGTGAAGGAGAGACGAGCCTAGAATGACTGAGGGGCTGCGATGTTGACTGGTAAGAAGAGATAGAAGGGCACATGTGTGTTTGAATATTCTGCTCATTCTTGGCAATTTAGGGTAAATTCAATTAACAACCTTTCCCTAGGAGCAAGTTCTGGGGTAAGTCAGCATGTCACCCTGGGCTTACAGAGTGGCAGGGGAAATTGCCAAAGTGGCTAAAGAGAAGAAATAATCCTAAGGGTTAGCCTTCACTACTGAGCACTTTCTATGTGCCAGACCGTGTGCTGAGAGCTTTAGATACATTGCTCTTTTGAGTTTAATTCCTACATCTTACATAAGGTGGATATTATCTTCCTTTTATAAAACTAGAGCAAAACTTGGAGAGTTTAAGTAACCGTATACCTGTGCTGTTCCAGACAGTAGCTGCTAGCCGCCTTGTCTATTAAGAACATAAAACCTGTGATTGAGGGACTTAGCTTTTAATTTAATTTAAATTAAATTTAAAATTTTACTTAATTTAAAGGTAAAAACTAACGCTGGATTCAGTTATTGGAAAATGTTTAAATATGGTTGGAACAACTTGGGTATTTGAATCAACTTTTCCAACTGTTAAGTTTTATTAAATCTAACTACAGGTCAAGTATTTCCAATGGAAAAACTGTACCTGAATTTAGATGTACTGTTTGCAAAATGCATACTGGATTTCAAAGATTAGGTGTAATAGACTATACATATAATTTCTCATTAATAATTTTTATAGTGATGTTGAAATAATCTCTTGGATATATTGGTTTTAACAATATTATGAAAATTTTAAATCCCTCAAGCGGCTCGCAGATTTCGTCTAAGGCTGGGAAGTAATGTCCCAACGACTTTGACTTTATGTTTTGGAGGAACACGGACTCCGATTTAGGTGCGCGACGCGCTCGCACGTGAGCATTTTTGCTGTTGTCCTCGCTTGGACCGAATTTTACCCCGTACCCAAGACCAGCCGGCTTTCCTGTTTGCCTTTTTGAACTGTTTTCCCTGAGCCTTGAAGAGCCAGGCGCTGTGATGTCACTATATAAACAGAGGGAAGGGTGGGGGCGAAAGTTGCGCTGGAGAGGACCAGCAGAGGACGGGATGGGGGCGGGGACGCGAGATTTTCAAAGGTGGCTGGGTCTGGAGTGCGTGGGAGCAGCAGGAGACTGCAGTGCCGATAAAGAAACATAATGGAACTGCCAGTCACTAAACTGGGGCGGGGATGGGGACGTGGCTGCAGGAGAGGAGTTTGGAAAAATATGGGACGCCTAGAGCTAATTCCCCTGATTAAAAATGCATTAGTTTGGAGGTGTCAGGGACACGCAGCTGTTTTCAAGGAAAGCCTGGCTCCAAGAGGTCCTCCCTGGCCGGGCCGCCTGGCGGCTCCATCTCAGGGTGGATGTCAGCGAGCCCCCGGCCCGCCGACGCTTGTCCTTTCCCTGACAGGGCCCTGGCCAATGTCCTGCTGCTGAGGGTCGTGGTAATTTACATCCTCTCTGTGTACATTAACTTATCTGCAGCCGCGCTGGCTGCGCTCCTTCAGTCAGCCTGTCTCCTGGGCAGCCTGGGAGACTTCCCCCACCGACGGCCGGCGGGGGCTGCAGGGGGAGCTGGGCCGGCAAGTTCCTGCGCCCCGCGAATAACAACAAACGCCTCCGGAGGAGGAGCCCTGCAGCCTGTCCCGACCCGGGCGCGGGGCGCTGTGCGAGGCCTGGCGTGGGAGGCCACGAGGGGACCGCCGAGCGGGGCAGAGGCGGGCGGCCCGTGGCTGGAAGTGAAACACTTAGTGGCTAATTCATGACTCATGACTCATGGGCAGGCTCCTCTTCAGTGACAGCCGGGACAGTTACTGGTTATTTGTAGCCCCCCGGCTTTCATTTCGCTGTAATTAAGCAGTCATTTGAGGGTCATTTCATACCAGTTATAGGTTTCCCTGTTTTAATAATGTTCTGAGTTCCAGGGGGGCAACAGGGAGTGGAAGGGGAGGTTGGGAAGGAGGCGTGGAGGGCAAGAGGGTAATCGTCTCTGAGAACGTGTGCACTTTTCATAACTCTTCCCCTGACAGGCCCCAGTGTGGAGTTGCCTCAGATGCCGGCTCCCAACGTCCTGTTTCACAGAGCCCAGGCCAGATCCTCTTCCATGACACGAACGGTCTGCCCTGAGAAGAGGTCTGGCCGCATTTGAGTCAGATGTTGGATTTTCTTCTTTCCCCTCTGGCACCACACTAATCATTCTCTTTAATCACTGTAGCTTTTTAATGAGGCCAAGTAGGTATTTATGGAGCCGTCTACTCTAAACGCTAATGCTTGATAAGTCATTTATAACTTATCGGTGGGCTTTGCACGAGCCAAACCCAGAAGAAAGGAAGTGAGAGTAAAATAGTCTGGAGTTTGCTAGGAAAAATGCAGCCTATCTTCAGGTCCTAGGTGGTACCAAGCCCTGGTAGAAAGTGTTCAATCCATCAAGCATAAGAATAAGGAACGGCCAATCTTTCCCAATTTAAAAAAAAGTTCCCTGGCTGTCATTCTTGATTTTCTTCATTCCCACCACTTTCTCCTTTGGCTGGTTCATGTATCTGTGGATATCACTCGAAGCTTCCATTCTAAGGCCAATTCTACAAAGTTCTTCAAAAACTCATGGAACTATTATGTTTGGAGGGAACACAGATGCAAAATGAAAGGACGGGAAAGAAAGGACAGAAACCAGATTTCCTATCTTTGCAAAAGTAGGTGCCAAATGCTCCAAATTTCAGTCCATGTTTTTTTTGTTTTCTTGTTTTTAAAGATTTTATTTATTATTTTCAGAGAGAAAGGAAGGGAGGGAGGCAGAGACGGAAAGAGACATCAATGTATGGTTGCCTTTCACCTGCCTCCAGCTATGGAGCTGTCTGGAGACCTGGCTTGCAACCTGGTTATGTGCCCTGGCTGGGGAATTGAACTAGTGACCTTTGGGTTCACAGGCCTGTGTCTTATCCACTGTGCCACCAGCCAGGGCTCAGTTCGTGTTTTAAGATAAAACTGGGGTATGTAGTAGTAGCAGGAATTTAGTTGCCTCCAAAACAGAAGAGGAGAGAAAATCCACTTTAGGGAGTGTAAGAGAAGGAGTAATGAGGACAAAAACAAGATAGAACCCCACAGACTAGAAAAAAGAAATGAATCAACCCATCAACATATGAATATGTAATATATATTAAAGAGACTTTAAAATCTTTTTCAGACATAAACAGACACTAAGTATTGATCCACACTACAAAGTACTGATACATACCACTGCCTGGATGAACCTTAAAGTCATTATGCTAAGTGTTAGAAGCCAGTTATTTTTTAAAAAAACCAAAACAATATTGTATGATTTAATTTATATATTGTAAAATGCCCAGAATAGGAAAATCTGTAGAGATAAGAAGTAGATTAGTGGTCACCTGGAAGGGGGAGGTAATGGAGAGTTGGGACACTGAAAATATTCTAGAATTGATTGTGGTGGTGGTTATACAGCTCTGAATATATTGAAAACTATTAGCTTTAAGTGGGTGAATTAGATGTTATGTGAATTTTATCTCAATAAAACTGTTACCAAACAACATTGCCAAAAAGATAGACAGCCCTTCCCCCCAAAAGTGCTATTAAAATTTTTGCTAAGCACATTATTTCTTTCAGTATGACAGTGTAGCCAGAAGATAATGTCTGTTGGGGCTGGGATTTTGTCTTGTTCTCAGCCTGGTTCCTGGAACTTAGAACAATGCTGCTTGCTGAAGGTACTTAATGCGTTTGCTGAAAGAGAGCTTGTAAATAACCAGACTTGCCTAGTTCAAATGTGCACCACACTCCCCCTCATTTTCTCTCTGCATCCTCTTTCTAGTTTTCAATGTACCTGTATTAATACAGCTAGCAACAATAACTAATAAACGAAATTTTGTTGACTTTGTGCCAGGCACTGTACATGTATTTCTCTCTAATCCTTATAAAACTCAGCAATGTAAACTCACTGAACCCAGGTCTGTCTGGTTCCCAAAGATTTAGTCTACTGTAAACACTGTCTTCTAAAAACACTAACCACAAAAGCAAGGAGGAGCATTGATGACTATATATGCAAGCTCAACCAAAATCACCAATAAAAGAAACTAACTTGGTTTCTAATTAAATTGAAAGGAGCATACAGAAGTATCATAAAACATAAATCAATGATGGGTTTTCTTAGTTAAAATTATTATAATTTTTATAGTAACTATGAATTATATATTTAACAAATATGGATTACTTGCTCTATACATAGCCCCAAATGAAGCACTGGGAAGAATTATGAAAGCAGTTAACATTGATTAACATTGGAATTTATACTCCCCTGCATGTTATAAAAGTCACTGGCCCTTTAAGAAAAAAAAAATTAGTATTCAATTTGTTTGTCTAAATAGTATATAAAAGACTTAAACATCCGTGATCTGAAAGGTTCTGACACCTCTTCCTAAGATTAAAACCTTTTTTTGTGGACAAGGCCCAAAGCCTACAAAGAGCTGACTAAATAATGGCTCCCCGGATGAAGCTGGAGAGAAACACAAGTAAGAATATACCCAGAAAGGATGGTGGTGTCTGCATGGGCTAGGTGTCCATTGAATGGTTAATATTTCTCATGTCAGAAATCCCAGATTCCAGACCCACATCCCAACTAAGACTCAGATTCACCAACTTACCTCACACATTCTAGTTAATATATCAAGATACTACCTGAAAAGACACAAAACCTTCTAATCAAATGTTCCATATTCCCCTATTTTATTGTAAGAAGTATGCTCTAATACATTTATAATAGCCCACACTTTACAGTTGGGAAAACCAAGTAAGTTCTGAAACTGCTTAATGAAACTGTCCCAAGGATCATAACAGTATCAAGAAAAGATCTCACATGATTGACAGCAAGTTCTCCCAACTGTTAGGTATATCCCCCATCTAAACTGATGAGGCATGATCCTTTTCATCATATATATATATATATATATATATATATATATATATATATATATCTGAAAAGGGAGGTACTACCCAGCCCATAACTGTGGGGAAAATTTTTATTTCCTCCTCTCCCCTCCATAGGGGATATTCTGGAAGTGAAAGTCCAACCACTTAAGCCAATGATTTTCAAGAAACTTGACTCAGGACTTTGGGAATGTGCCTAGGTATCAGTGTCTACAGAATGGTCATCCATCTCTAAGCATATGTGGTTGTCACCCTCTAGTGGATGATCTATGATAATAGTTGGCAGCCTCTTGTGGGGGACAAGAGCTAATGTCATTCAAGACTGACCCCTTCAAGAGGTAGATGACAGATAAGGCTGCACACCAGGACTCTTCAGTCTTGGACACGTATTTCCCAAGAAAATGGGTGTTCATGGGATGCTTCTTCAGTCTGCAGTACCTTGCTTCTTCTGAGTCTGCTGTTAATGTTTCCTACTGGTATGGTGGCATTTTCAAGAACAATACACACTTCCTTAAGGCAGACTTCTTCTGGCAATTGATTCTCAGAAGTTGTTTGCCTCCAGACTGGCCTTGAAAGTTTCTTATGTCTGTAGGCCTAGGGAGTGTGCCCAACTATTTAGCTGGCAGCACAAAACTTGTCAATTGAATGACAGTCCTGTGTTAAGTGATCCGATCTGCCTCAAAAAGTTGTAGGCCAACCAGTATTACCAGGATACTCACTGTTGTGTGAAGAGCCTAAAAAAATGGGGCTGCAAATATAACACTCTTAAAGTGAAGTCTGCCTTTGAATACATTCATATTAGGAGATTAAAAATATAACAACACAATTTTCCTGTTTCCATTTTATCAGTTAACTGAAGAATTGCCTTTCTAAGTTTGGATGAAAATTGAATGTCTACATCAGACAGTTTGTAGGGTGGGTCCAGGAAATACTCTACATTCTCAAAAGGCTATACTGCTGGTGCATGCATTTGCTATGTGAGAACTTACTGAAAGAAACCATCTCTCTGAAAGACAAGTATAATTTGCTGCAGATCTGTTTATTTATCAGCAGAGGAATTGAGGGTTTCAAGTCAATGACCTTGGTTCGAAAGCTGAGGTCAAATAATCAGATGATTATGGAAAGGAACAACATTTTACCCATTTGATAGATGAAGAAACTGAGGTTTGGCCAGATTAGGCAGTGTTAGCTAATTACAAAGATGGTACCCAGCAATATCCCTCTCCACACAGTCTACATCCCTGCCCCCACTCCATTACTATTGTCTCCCAGGTAGAATCTTCTTAGTAATTATGAGGAAATCAATTCTCTATTCTTGTTCACAGAAGTATAACATGTATTGTGTTTAATTAGAAAGTATTTTTATGGTAGCAAAGTATATGTAAGAAAAAATAAACATTTTAACCATTTTTAAAAAAGATTTTGTTATTTTTAGAGGGAGGGGAAGAGAAAAAGGCAGAGAGGGAGAGAATCAATGTATGGTTGCCTTTCACCTGCCTCCAGCCAAGGACCTGGCTGGAGACCTGTCTTGCAACCTTGTTATGTGCCTTGGCTGGGGAACTGAACCAGCTACCTTTGGGTTCGCAGGTTGGCATCTTATCCACTGTGCCGCCAGCCAGGGTTCATTTTAACCATTTTTAAATGCATCAAGTCCATTCACCTGGTTGTGCCATAGTCACCACCACCATCCCTAGAACTTTTTAATCTTCTCAAATGGAAACTCTGTACCCATTAAACACAAACTTCCCCAACCCCCTTCCCTGGCAACTACCATTCTACTTTCTGTCTCTATGAGTTTGAGTATTTTAGATCTCTCATATAAGTGGAATCATACAGTATTCGTCTTTCTGTGTCTGGTTTATTTCACTTATATCACGTTTCAACCGTGTTGTAGCATGTGTCAGAATTTCCTTATTTTTAAAGGCTGAATAATATTCCATTGTACATATATATGCTACATTTTGTTTATCCATCAGTGGACATTATGGGAAATAGATTTTAAATGCAGAAGAAAACCCAAAAGCTTTAAGAAGTGAAAGCTTGTCTGCAAGATGATTGAAACTGTACTTTTAAAAAGACTACTGGAGAGAGCTAAAAAAGAATAATAATTCCATATAGATTTGTTTTAAATTACAGCTAAGGAATTTGGTTTACTTATCTTTATAATCCCTGCTACCACCTTCCATCTCATTCCAACATCAACGCATGTAGGTACTCAATAGGTATGTGCTATTTTTCTGGGTCTGCACAGGTAAAATCAAATGCAGTCTACATGAGCATGTTTTTCTTAATCTTTTCATTGATTTTACTAGTGGAAGATGCAAGGTTCTTGGAAATACATCTGGTAGAAACACTATTCTCCTGGAAGAACAATGTACCCATCGACAGCCTTGGTTTCAAGGGGCTGAAACTGACTCTCAGGGAGCAAACCTCACAGGAGTTTACAAAAGGACTCGTGTGTCTGATGGAATCTTGGGATGGCTGGAGAACCAGGTTTGAGGCTTCCAGAAACAGTGCCCCAAACCAGGAAAGTTCAACTGATGTGCAGCAAAAGATTTTAAAACATGCGCATGACTATTTAGTCAGGAGCACTGACCTCTTTTTCCCTTAGATAGCCAAATTTAAAAAATAACAACAGCCAACCCAACACTAGCCATTTGCTGTGAATTAATCAAAATTATACCTATTTTTTGTCAGGGTGGCAAAAAAATGTTTTTTGGTGTGCTGCAGAATTTTAGAAGTTAATGTGTGCCATTTAATGAAAAATGCTGAAAATTGCTGCCTTAACCCATATCCAAAACTTATATGAGGAAGAACAACCCTCCAAATGTTCTGCTGACACAAAGCAGTGGGAGTCCAGTCTGCATAGCTGCCAGCACTTAATTGCACTCACATCTTGCCGTTTCTGCTCCGATGCAAACATTGCAACTTCTGCTAACGCCCCAAACTTGGATTCCTGGATCTCCACCTCAGCCGCCAAGTGGGTTCCACATGGTCCCTTCCTCAAACTACAAGGCATGTCTCATGTAAGTACAGTGATTGCTGGGGGTGGGCTCAGGTCACATGCCCAAGGTCAGCTACAAAGGTGGCTGGGAAGTTAGTGCTGTGTTTTCTGCCCGATGGGGTGGGGGATGGAGGGAGGGCAGGGGACACATAAGAAAGACAATTCCCTACACTGATAGGGTGTTCAAAAGGTGCTGGGCAACCTCGACTGAAGGTAAAGGGACAGTGTGCTCCCTAAGATTATAGGGTAGAGGATCAGATAAAAATCTGAACTAAAATAATTAGAATCAGCAATTATTTTAAAACACCATTAATACTTGATATGGAGAAAGAATGATTTGGCGCAATTCCAATCAGGTCATTTCAGCCCACACTGGTGTTATAAACTTACAAAGCGTCGCTGGAGAACCTCTTCCTTTAGAAACTGCTTCAGCCTTGATAAGGGAAACCAGGGCTGGATTCAAGCAATAATTAATAAAAATTTTTAAGGAAGGACCATACCTTGTACTTAGATGTTTAAATTATTGTTCTTGCATTAATTCCTGTACATTTTCTTCTGTATTTTGATAGTGAAAGATAAATAACTTACATTATTATTGCTGAAGTATATTCAAGTTGGAAAAGCTGAAGATTTAGGCCCTATATTAAAACTTCTATTTCTGTTATTCACATTTTATTAATTGGCTCCTGTTCCCTCAACCAAATACCACTAGGTAAAACAGACACATGATTGAAATGAAATTTCCCCTAAAGGGCTGGCATTACTTGCAGTCACATGCGTTACCATAGGAAACAGCTTGGTTCTGGCTTGGTGGCTCATTTGGTTGGAGCGTCGTCCTATACACCGGAAGGTGTGGGTTCAATTCCCAGCTAGGGTACATGCCTAAGTTGAAGGTTTGACCCCCGTAGGGGCAAACAAGAGGCAACTGATTGATGTTTCTCTCAATCTCTCTATCTCTCTCTCTCCCTCTTACCACCTCCCCTCAATAATTGGTGGCTCATGTCCTTGGATGAGGATTAAAAAAATCATAGGCTAGAACAGAATAATGTTTAGCCTGAACTAAATCTTCCAGATCATCTAATCTAAGGTTGATAAATACATACATGGGGTAAAGACAGGCACTTTTGTAATTTCTGTCCAACCCAGGTATAACTAATCAATTTTAGCAATATATAGCTTTGCCCAGATATACACATAAATAATCTTATAATTCTTCTTAAGGTTTCTGGTAGCCTCTATCATTCATGCAGAATGGGCATATGTCAAGAAACTGGTTGCCATCTCTGTTATTCCAAGTTCTTCAATTTCCATATACATGGAGGCTAAAAAGCATGCAGTGACCAATGTCTTGATCAGTGTTGCCTAACTGGCAAATGAAAGACTGGGCATTATAACCTTGATTGTCTGTGCATGACTTGGATCAGATTCATAGAGTTGGAATACACAGCCTTCAGCTGATTGCAATCAAGTTCCTGAATTCCCAAGTTTAGTAATTATAATGCTCCTGACAAAGCTTATATTATCAACATTATAATTTCCATTGTGAAAGAAGCAAAATAGGGAAAAATGAGAATCTTAATGCTTATGATTATGTATTAGTTTACTTATGTTCATAAATATGGGATTTCCCCCCTTTATTCATGATTTAAAGAAGAATGTTAGATCTCTTACTGCACATGAAATTATGATTAGGCTGTGGTTGCAACTTAAATGCAATGCTCCAGAAACAATGAGAATATACAGAGGCTGGGACAGAATAACTCTTTTGCATGAATTTCCCTTCAAAACAATAACAAACTCACAATATACCACAACACCTGCAGTTTAAACAAATAACTATTTACTTTTGTATAAAAATTATGATGATCATAAGTATTTATGAGATTTAATAATATTCTATCTATTGGGACAGAATGGTTATCTAGTTTAAATTTGATATTGTATATCCATCACTCTGCTCAACTCATGAGTGAACAGAAAACACAGAAATCATATCCTTGGAGAGTAAAAGTTTCCAACAAGAAGAAAAAGAGACAAACTGGTATTGATTGTTAATCACTTAAGATCAGAGAAGTCTACATACTGACTCAGCTGTTTTAGATATTTTTCTCAAATGTAATTGTGCTGTTTTTCATTAAATTTTTTTTGCTAATATAACTTACATTGTTTTAAAAACCAGATTTTGCTAAAAAGCTTTTAACCAAAGAGTAGCAACCTCATTTTCCCTTTCTACATGCACACACACATTTTGTACCCTGAAGGTAACCCCTTTTCAACTTTTTAAGCAGTTTATTCTGCTTTTTATTTCTGTATAGCTAAATAATATGGTTATAATTATATCTTTTTATTTATTCATTTATAGATTGTCTGTTATGGTAAGCAAAACATTTAGCCCTCTCATGTGCCCTTTTTATTTCCCTTTCCACCCTCCTGGTTTTGGGTTAAATCCATAACCAGTGCTTTCATTATTATGACCATGGAAATATTGTTTACTATATCACTGAGTCTCCCAGCAAAGTAGTGTTCTATGATTTAATTTTCTTTCTTGTAAAACATTTTGTTTTTCTTGGAGTTAATAGCTGCCTCATCTTCTCATTTGTTTAGCTTTCTTTGAATCTCCAGCCAAATCTTCCAACACATTCCACCAGCTTTGTAAAACACTTCTTAATACAATTTTCCACAGAGTCAAACCTAGAAGTTGCTCTGTCAGGGTTTTTTTTTTTTTTTTTTTTTTTTTTTTTTTGCATTTCCTGAACACATCCCTCCCTTACCTGCTTCAGCTTCCCTGGCTGCTCGCTGGGTCTCTGCACAGCTATGTCATAGTGCTTCCCTTTGCAATTCTGTCTTCCTCCTTCTTGAAATACTCCCTTGAGTGGAGCACATCCTTCAAGAACTTCCTGAGCAAGGATGCATAGAAGATAACTCTTTCTGATACTTTACATGTCTGAAAATACCTTTATTCTATCTACATGCTTGATCGGTAATTTCATTGGGTATCAAGTTTAAGTGAAAATATTATTTTTACTGATAACATTGAAGGCATTGCTTATTGTTGTCCAATTTCCAGTGATGCAATTGAAAAGTTTTATTTTTCTTCTTGTTCTGACTTTTGTCAGTGTCCCTTTTCTCTACCTTCAGAATAGTATTTTGATCCCCTATATTCTAAAGTCCCATGATGATGGTCCTAGAGGGAGCTTTCTTTTAATTCACTGGTTTAGCACTTGGAAGGCTCCTGTCAGTTATTGAAAAATGTGTTTATAGAGATAATTTGCTCCTCTCTTCTCTGCTGTTTCTATCTTTACATAATAGTTGTTAGTAAGATGTTGGATTCATTCTTTAATTTTCTTACCCTTTTTCTATTATTTTTCATCTCTACATGTTTTGATTCTACTTTCTAAATGAGGTTCTTCACTTTGTCTCTAGACCTTTTAACTGAATTTTATTTCTGCTATCATATTTTTAATTTGTAAGAACTCATTCTTTTTATATCATCCTTAATTTGTGGGCATAATATCTGAGAATACTGGTTATAGTTAGCTTTTATGAAGTTTTCTCCTCTTTTTAGAATGCCTATTTCCTCCAAGCTCATTTCTCTCCTGCTTATTTCAGACTCTCTCCATGTTGCACCTTTCCTCAAATGCCAAGTGTTACTGGCTGCCCCAAGTCTACTTAAGAACAAAGCACTAGATGCCTGATTGCGAATTCTGTGGGATGCAGAGCCTTAGTGACTGAGCAGCACCTGCATCTTTACTAGGTACTCCCATAGGTCTGTATCTTCAGGCCCTTCTCCTGAGTGGGTTCTGGGTACCCAGAGAAGGATCATTGTCTCATCTCTTGCCTGTGGGTTAAAGCCAGGCTGTGTTCTGAGCTTGGGAGGCAAAGAGGATTGGGTGAGCATTTCCACGACATCCCTGAGTTTTTCTTTCTCTCAGCCCATCTGTATCTGCTCTGTGCCAGACGACCTCAAATTCAGAGCCTTTCTGACTCAATCTTTGCAGAACCTAAACTCCCTGTCTCCAGTTTGATGGGTGGGCATGAAGTGAGGAGCTTTCAGCTGGCTGTATCAGTAGGTAGAGGAGTTCTGGGATCTGTAGCACATTCTGTGGAATTTTCAGGGACCTTTTATTTAAAAATTTTGAGGTATATTAGATATAGATATATACATATACAGATATAGATGTACATATGTATATACATATGATTTTTAGAAAATATTCTATAAAATGTAAGATTACATAAATATATATATGTATAAAAAACCATTTATATTGTTTCAAAACACACAAAGCCTATTGTGATAGAGTGACTGAGGTATATAATCGGAATTTTTATCTCTTTAAAAAAATGAACATTTCATTTAAAAAGAGCTTTATGTTGCTAACAATAAACAAACTTTCAGAAGCTCCAGAAAATTGGAAACTCAGAACTCCCAGGGATCGCTGAGGTTCTGAATTTGGCCTAATCAGCTGCTTCAAACCCATTTTTGTTATGGGATTGGAGACAGCTCAGTTTTTTCCATGGCAACCGACTCTGCTGTCATAAACACTACAGGATGGTCTCTAAATGATCCAGCAGTTGCTGGACTTTGAGAGAGATAAGATCCTATTAAAAATATAAAAGTTGGAGCTAACATACCAGAATATGGAGCTGCATGGACATGGGGATTTTCATTATATATAAATAGTCCTTTCATATTTGGCCTCTTAAGGAGAAGGCCTTGTTTGGTGAAAACCAATATGGATTAATGCTGGTCTTCCTTAAATAGGTCTTATATAAATTGCCTACCAATAAATGTAGGAGAGAGAAAAGCAAATACAGGCAATTCTCATTGAAGTGTTCCTTTGTCCAAAAACTTCACCCCACAGCTAAGGACATTTCTTGGTTAAACATTATTTTTCTCTTGAAAAGATAAAACTTGTACTCTTTTCTAATTATAAAATACATTCTCATTTTATAACATTTAGAAGTACATTACATAGAAAACAAAAATCATCTACCATCCTAAGAACATCTTAAACTAGAATCATGCTGAATATGGAACTTTGATTTTCTTTCACATAGCATTACAGCATGAGCTTCAACCCATGTCATGAAAAATGCTTCACGAACATGACATTTAGTGAATGTCTAATAGTCTATCATATGAATGAAGCATAATTTATACCATTTTCATATTGTGGGGAATATTTTTCTATGAACCTAATTCTTCAATATCATGAGTAACATGATAAAATCTCATAAAACTCAACACCAAAACAACAGCTCAATTAAAAAATGGGCAAAGGACCTGAATAGATACTTCTCCAAAGAGAACATACAGATGGCCAACAGACATATGAAAAGATGCTCAATGTCACTAATCATCAAAGAAATGCAAATGAAAACCGCACTGATGTGTCATTTCAAGTCTGTAAGAATGACTGTCATCAATAAATCAATAAACAAGTACTGGCAGAGAAGTGGAGAAAGAGGAACCCCTTTGTACTGTTGATGGGAATGCAGACTGTTACAGCCACTGTGGAAAGCAGAATAGAGCTACCTCAAAAAGTTAAAAATGGAATTGCCCTATGACCCAGTGATCCCACTTCTGGGAATACAGTCAAAGGAACCCAAAACACTTTTCCAAAGAACATAAGCACCCCTATGTTCATTGCAGTGTTAGTTACAATCACCAATATATGTAAGTAGCCCAAATGTCCATCAGTAGATGAGTGGGTAAAATAACTATGGGGCATTTACATGATAGAATACTACTCAGCCACAAGAAAGGAAGAAAGTTTTACTCTTTACAACAGTATGGATTGACCTAGAGAACATTATGCTAAGGGAAATAGGCCAATCAGAGAAAGACAACAATTTCACTCATATGTGGAATCTAATGAACAAACTGAACTAAAACAGATACAGCCCCACAGATAGAGAGCAGGATGATAGCTAAGAGGAAGGAGAGTTGGGGAAATAGAGGTATAGAGCCAAAAGAAAAAAGGACTCATTGATATGGACAGCAGTGTGGTGAATGCAGGGGGATGAGGGGCATAAGGGGACTAAATGGTGATAGAAACAAATACAGTAAAAAGTTAAAAATTTCAAAAAATAATAAAATAAATACAACATAATAGTCAATGGTGAAGTCAACATAAACCAAAAATGAAAAATGTATTTACAAGGACTGAGGAATTACTATTTAAACTTTTGTTAATTTTTGATTTATTATGTTATAGTCATAGGCATGAGCAGTTCAATTTTACATTATAGTTTTTGAGATTTTCTTTGTGAATAAGTGTATAATAATTTAACTAATTGTTTCATGGAAACTTGAGAAAGTATCTTACCTATACTGTATAAAGTTGAATATAGATCAAATTCAACCTTATAACATGATTCAAAGTTTTTGTTCTTTTTTTCTCTATATGACCTGAAAAAGACTTAGAGTTTTCCCATATTTATGTCTCTGATCATTCCTTTTCTTCCAAGAACAATTCTTATATATAGATAAAACCCACCTAAACTAATAACTGTATTTCATCATGGAATTTTTATTTATAAATAACTTTCACTTAATAGTCTTGATTTTCTTAAAATTGATAGTGATCTTATTGTTACTTTAAAAGATCTGTTTTTGCCCTGGCTGGTGGCTAATGGATAAGCACTGGCCTGAAAACCCAAAGGTCGATGGTTTGATTCCCCAGTCAGGGCACATAACCAGGTTGCAAGTCAGGTCTCCAGTCAGGTCTCCAGTCAGGTCTCCAGCCAGGTCCGTAGCTGGAGGCAGGTGAAAGGCAACCATACATCGTTTCTCTCCCTGTCTTCCTCCATCCCTGCCCTTCTATCTAAAATTAATGAATAATATTTTAAGAAATCTGTTTAAATAAAAAATATTTAAAATATTTCTATAATATTTTGATTTATGAAAATCTCTTATAAGAAACTTAGAATTATAATTTTTTATGATTATTTGTGCTTAGTAGTTTGCCTAAGCTACATACTCTGATTCTTAAATAAGTTGAAAGAAAACCTTTAAAAATAATTTCTTTAAGAAAGGCACATGGATGGTGGAATTTTTGAGTTATTAAATAATTGATTATGTTTTCTGCAGTCATCACAGAATATGAACATAGTAATATGCAAAATTTTTAGATGATGTCATTTCCCTGAAACTTTGTAGACATTGTTCCCATTATCTTTGGGTTTTTGTTTGTTTGTCTGTTTGATTTTCGATTTTACAATTAAAATCCAAGGGCCGGTACCACGGTTACACTTGGGTACGCAGGACCCCTGCCCCAGACGCCACCCCTCAAGCTACCCAGCCCTCTGGAATACCTTCCTTGAAATTTTCTAAGTCTCCATCTGGTAGCAGGACCGCTGGGGAGAGGTACCAGTGCTGTCCAGGCAGAGCCCTCTAAATCCTGATTGCAATCCACATGGGCCCCAGGTCTATCTATCTCTTTCTTTTGAGAATTCCAGAGGATCTGAGTAATTAAAATTTGCAGATTGTAAGCTTGACGCATCTGTACAAAGAGACCATGCCTATGCAATCTCTACCCAATTTAGTACCACCAATTATTAACCCCCAGACAACCTCTATTTTGATTTCTCTCATTATAGAGTAGCTTTGTCTGTTTTTAAACTTATATAAATGAAATCATATAGTGTGGACTCCCTTGTGGCTAGTCTCTTCACTCAGTTCTATCTGTGAGTCCAACCATATTATAGTGTGTAGCAGTTTATTTTTTTCTTTATTTATAAGGTACCATGGCATGACTATTCCATGATGTTTCTATTCTACTGTTGAGGGGCATGTGAGCTCTTTCTAGCTTAGCACTCTTATAAATAGTGTGGCATTAAGCATTCTTGTATGTGTGTACATACATATCACTGTACCTTATATTCTACTAGGAATGAAATTGCTAGATCTTTGGTTATACACACAAATTAATACTGTCAAACAACTTTTTTTTAAATATTTTTTTTATTTTTAAAGATTTTATTTATTATTTCCAGAGAGAGAGAGAGAGGCAGAACGGTGTATGGTTGCCTTTCACCTGCCTCCAGCTACAGACCTGGCTGGAGACCTGGCTTGCAACCTGGTTATGTGCCCTGGCTGGGAATCGAACCTGCGACCTTTGGGTTTGCAGGCCAGCACCTTATCCACTGTGCTACCAGCTAGGTAGCCAAACAACTTTCTGAAGAGGTTGTGCTCAGGAACATTCTCACTATCAGTACATGAGAGCTCTTGGTGCTTGACATCCTCATCTAGCTTTAGTAGTGTCAGTCATTTATTTTTAAGTTAGCCATTTAGGTGCATGTCTACTGGTTCTCACTAAGGATCTAAGTTACATTTCATGGATGACTAATGACATTGAGCACTTTTAATATTTTATGAGCTTGAATATCTTTTATTGGGAAATGCCTATTCAGAGATTTTACCCCTTTTAAAAACTGGAGTGTTGGGTTGCCTGCCTTTTTCTTATTGACATCTAAAAATTCTTTGGATATTGTAAAAATAAGCTTTTGTTTGATATATTTGCAAAAATCTACAAATTGGCCTTCTTACATCTTTAATGGTGTTTTTTACATTCTTAAAATTTGCAATTTTAATGAAATCTATTTTAAACAATCTTTGCCTTTATGGTTAGTACTTTCTAGGAATCTTTGCTTGCCCCCAAGTCCTGTGCTTATTTCTGGAAGTTTTTTGTTGTTGTTGTTCATTTTACCTTTTACATGTTGGTTTACAATTCATGTGGAATTATGAATGAAATGAGAACATCAAGTTTAACTTGATTATATGTATATATAAATGCATTTGCTCTAGCAGAATTTATTGGAAAGGATAACCTTTTCCACCTCCGCATTGCTGCAACACATTTTTTGTAAGCCTGGTGGCTGTGATATCACCTTTAAATGTGGGCAAGCAGATCCATGTTCCAAGGAACATGCCTTAGAAGGCTTCACCATGTGATGTACCTTCCTCAGGTCCATGGGGCTGGTAGTACTGTTCTGGAACTCTGAGCCAGGATGAACACCTGCATGGACCCTATCCCGATTTTCCCTTTGAGATAGAGGATTCGATCCTTTACATAAGGGGTCAATTACCTGCCCTGAGGAGCACCTGGCCTTTTACTTACAGTGTATCCTAAGGCCCCATGGATGGGTCCTAGATTCAGAAAGGGGAGTCTGATGAGGTTATAACTCCCACTGCTTGGAACAGTATTTCACTTGCAATGTCATGCAAGGTTGAGCCACCAGAATGGTATTGACATGCTGATTTGTGGTAACACAGGACAAGTTCAGGGTTCTAGGCTGCTGAGGGTTTCCCACTGGCCCTTGGTCTTTAGCTATATGTGTAAGCCTTGGGTAGGCTCCCACCCACCTGTAATCTGACTGGTGCTGCCTCCAGTCTACTGCTCCCAAGGGTATCAGAGGAGGTAGTGGCAGACATCTTTCACCCTGTGCTCATTTCACTCTTTTCCTTTTTATAATGCTACACGGCAAGCAGTGCCCGGGGTATGGCCCCAACTATTTTCACTGGAGCTTTCAGGGCCATTGCTTCTCACTGCAAATGGACCCTTCCAACTACTGTAAGGCTCTTACTTGCTTCTGATTACTGTGGCAATGTCATGCTCTCCCAAACCACTTAAATGACAGGCAGGCATTCCTGGCATAAATAAAAGTATTCTTCTTTCACTAATGGAAGAGTATAGAAGGCAGGGGTACAGTTAACAATGAATGTGATCATATCCTAGTAATCCATCACCTGGACTTCTACCACCATAGTTCAATTCCCGCAGCCCCCTAACCAGTCTTTCTCTTTTCACTTTTGACTACCATCCACTTTTCTGGCCTCAAACCATTCTCTTAGAGCAGTAAAGAGTAGTCAATTATAAATATGAACTGTATAATGTTACTCATAACACTTCTTAAAATTCTTCACCAACTCCCTGCACCACTTTGAATGAAATCCAAGATTGGTACCTTGGCCTTCAGCGTCCTGCATTATCTGGCTCATGCTCACCTCACCAACCTCGCTTCATGCCACTCCCCACCCAGGCCCTGTGCTATTATTATACAGGCTTCATTTCAGGGCCTTGAATGGACCAAGCTCTTTTTTTGCTCAAGGTCTTTGCTGATTATTTCCCTGTGGCTAGAATTCTCTCCTAGTGGCATTTATGCAGAGCCTCTCATTCTTTGGAAATGATTCTGAGCTTAGTATAAAGGTCACCTTCTCAGAAAGGCCTCTTCGATTGCCTAATCTAACGTAGATTCCTCCACTCCATTGCCTTTATTCTTATCTCAGCAATGGGTTTGATTCTCTTTGCCGAAATCATGAGGATTTGTAATTATTGTTTGTTTACTCGCTTATTGTCTGTTTCCCTCAACTAAGTAGTAGCTCCACTAGGACAAGGACCATGTTTCTCTTATTTACAGCTGTGCCCCAGTGCCAGACACATGGTGCTCTGTCAATATTTGCTGAGTGAATGGTGAAGACCTCATGTGTGGAAACAGATAATGTAAGGTGTGGAAAGGTAAAAAGCAAACTGACTTATCTGTCCTGTATCCAAATTCAAGCCCCAGGGTTACAAATGAGCTGAAAAGTAGTTTTAATGAATTAACTCTGTCCTACAGAATAGACATTTGAAGACTACTTGCTGAATTGAAGCAATTCAACATAGTTAAGAGAGAAAGGCAGTGAAAATTAGGGACCTCTATTTTTTATTTAGAGTGCTTCCTTTTAGAAAAGTTTGATCATAATGCATGGTCCTAAAAGACTCAATATAAAGAATTTTGGAAATGCATAGGTAATAATTTTTTAATTTAATTAAATGTAATTCATCACCCAGCTATAATAATGGCTACCATGCTGGTGCACTTTTACTCTGAAGTTTGTTATTAAATGTATAATATATGGTTGATAAACATATACATATATAAACCATTTTGTTGTATTTTTAGTCTCCTATATGTATAATGCATAAAATAAATAATTACATTTAAGTGCTATTTATAAATGGTATCTTATTTAAAAAATTAAGGCTATATTTCATGTGATATTCATGTGATAATGTACTTTTTCCAGTTCCCATTATATTCTGAACGTCTTCTTATACCACTAAATGTTTTTTTTGTTTGTTTGTTTGTTTAAAGATTTTATTCATTATTTTCAGAGAGAATGGCAGAAAGGGAGGAAGAAAGGGAGAGAAACATCAATGTATGGTTGCCTTTCACCTGCCTCCATCTATGGACGTGGCTGGAGACCTGGCTTGCAACCTGGCTATGTTGCTCTGGCTGGGGGATCAAACCAGTGAATTTTTGTTTTTAAAAATATGTTTTGAAAATTACTCCTAGTATTCTATCATAGTAATAAATCATAAATTATTTGACTAATGTTCTTTTTAGGTTATTTAGATTTATCTGATTTTTCATGTTACACATACATATTACAATAAAAATACATGTATATAAATCTTTGCACACATCTTTGATTAATTTTTTTTTTGATAAATTTCTAGAACTAAAAGTATGAGTTTTTCAAGATTTGGATATAAATTTCCAACTTGCTCTCCAGATATGCTGAGATGTATTCCCACCAGCAAACCATGTGATTATTCATTCATTTTCACCCCACCAACATTGAGTATTAAATTTTGCCAATTTGGTGGGGAAAAACTTTAATTTACACTTCTTTAATTATAAATAAAGTTGAAATGCATTTTAATGTATCAATTAAGATCTTTATATATCCTTTTTTATGAATTATTTGCTCATATCTTTTGCCAGTTTTTCTATTTGGATATACTTATTTTTTAATGATTTGCATTTTATATATGTTCAGTATATATCTGTTAGTCATATATGTTTCAAATCTTTATTCTCAGTTTATTCTTAGCTTTGTCAATATTAATTCATTTAATGTAAATGACCCATGGACATGGATAACAGGGCAGGGATGAATTGTGGGAGTGGGGCAGGGAGGATGGGGCTGCAGAGTGCAATGGGGGAAAATTGAGATAATTGTAATAGAACAATAAAAAATTAAAATTAAAAAATGTAGTTAGTGTATAAATTGACATTTTCATAAAGTCAAATATTTTCCATCATTTTTTTTTTTCATTTGTACTTAGGAAAGCCTTTTAAACTCCAATATCAAATACAAAAATCACCTAGGCATTTTCTATTTCATTTTGATTTCTTTTTTTAAAAAAAAATTTCAGTATTATAATCCAGCTGAATATGGGTATAGAGTGCAACTAGGGAATCCTATTTTAGTTTTGTTTTATTTTCTCCCAGTTAACTTGTTGTCTGATAATCATTTTTACATACTAATGTCATACCCTTTACAAAATTTTGAAAGGCTTATTTTTTAAAAAAAATGTTAAGATCTGTAAATACTAAAATCTGTTTCAGAGCTTTTGAGGCTTATTAATTTTGCCCAGTGTGACACTCTTCAAATTATATCGATATAATTTGTATTATTAATGAGAATGTAAATGCCTCCTATTTATTTTTGGAAATTTTCTGACCCATCAATACCTTGTTTAAGGTGCAAATCAATTTAGTTCTCTGTATCTTGTTTTACTCTACTTAAAAGTAGTGTGTAGGAGACAGGCATTTTCTGGTGACAAAGTTAATCCTTTTGTACCAGTAAGTCCCTCCCTCTTCCTGGATTTAATTAACCTTAGAAAAATTAACCAACTTTGGTCAAGGTATTTAACTTCTCTGGCCTCAATTTCTTCATCTTTAAAAGAAAAAGAAAAAATCTCTTTGGATTTTCAGTTTTAAAATAGCTTAGTAATGTCTCCTTTCATAAATTACCCAAAACCATTCTATCATTAACAAAACTAAGAGACATCTGAAATGTAAAACCACAGAATAGAAGGAAAACTATCAAAAAAAATAAAAGGGAGGGGATTGGACATATATAATACAACAACAATAAATTAATTTAAAAAAGAATATCAATTAAGGTTGTGGAAGAAGGGATAGAAGTAACTTAATTTCTTACTTATAAAGTTAGCATCCCTGTCCTGGCTGGTGGCACAGAGGATAAGGCACCGGCCTGTGAACCCAAAGGTCACAGCCAGGGCACATAACCAGTTTGCAAGCCAGGTCTCCATCCAGATCCATAGCTGGAGGCCAGTGAAAGGCAACCATACATTGATATCTCTCTCCTTCTCTGCCTTTCTCCCTTTTCCCTCTCTAAAATTAATAAAATCTTTTGAAAAATAAATAAAATAAAATAAAATTAGTATCCCTTGTTTGAGGTCAGAAATTTCCTTTTCCCATCAATAGGCATGGGTTCTGCCAGCTAATGAAGGACCACTTCCTGACTTGGGTCCCAGGAGAAGCAGAAGCAGAGAAGACTGAACAAGGAATCACACTAAAAAGCCAGGTTTACAGGAAAGAGTCTATCAAAAAAAGCAGGGAGAAGGAAAGAGACTACCATGTTAGTTTCCTTGCAGTGCCAATTTTGGTTGGTTTACAAGAAATAAAGACTGAAAAAACTCTCAGTTATATGTCATAATAGTTTGCATATCTGGAACATAACCCTAATCCATATAAAGGTCCTACAAATAATTGATTTCAGGAAAATTAAGTTCATTACCAGTTAAATAACAATAAAAATAAGTAGTATAGAATTTCATTGTTGAAAAAAATGACAGGTGAAAAAAATTCACCAGAACAGTGTCATCAGAAAAGTAGATAAAAAATCTGAGCAAATATTTCATCATGAATTTATAAACTTGGTGAGCAGAAATGTGTCTAAAAATGTCTAAAAATGTCAATATAAACCCTAAATAAGTGAAGATATGTATCATCTTCACAAATGATACAACATAAGAAGATGTCATCTCTTACCATATTAATCTACTAGTTTAAGGCAAACTAAACTTCCACTTGGATTTTTTTTTTCAGAACTCAACAAAGTTACTTACAAATGTATAAGGAAAAATAAATGTCCAAGAAGCCAAATAGCTAAGTAAAATTCAAAAAAAAAAAAAAAGAGCAGAAAGAGTGGACTTCTTACTGGTTATCAGGATCCATTGCACAGCTTTATTAGAAAACCAGTAAGGTTTTGGTGCACAGATACATAGAATAATGGAACAAATAGGATAGAGAGCTCAGGAATGGATCTATGTGTATGTGACATATTTGTAACATATTTTAATATTATAGAAAGGGAAAGAAGTATTTGTTAAATGATGACATTGGAAAAGCTTGTTTTTTTAAGAAAAAAAAATGTTGGATCACTACCTTACATAATAAACCAGGGTGGACTCTTGATGAATTTAAGACCCATATATAAAAGAAAACACTATACATCTATGGAAGAAAATACAAGGGCCTATTTTGTGTAATAGGAATGAGTAAAGTCTTCCTTCTCAAAATACCCCCAAAACAAAAGCTGCATATGAGATCAGAAGTAAAGATTTTTTTTTTTGAAGTTGATCAGAAACATTAAAACAATGGAATTTTATTTTGATGAAAAACTCAAGATTTTTGTTTAATGAAAGGCAACATTAAAAAAAGAAAAAGGCCAGATGAAAAGGGAAAATTCAGACTCACTAATAATCATAGAAAAACAAATTACACAAGATAAAATTTGCCATTAACGAGAATGGAAAAAATGGAAAAGTGAATAATATCAAGCATTGACTACAATGTGGGAAGATTAAAATTTTTATGCACTGTTAGTGAACTGGTATAGACATTCTTAAGAGCAATCTGGTATTATTTAGAGAAATAGAGCATGTGCCTAAACATAGATTACATTTCTGATGTTATGTCCCAGAGAATTCTTGAACTGTTTGAGACTCAGGGGGAAAATACGTTGTAGTGTTTTTGGTGGCAAATGTGGGGTTAAAGGCCACTTAGATATCATCATGTAGGAAACATGTAAGGGAACTGCAGAGTGATGAAATATTATGCTGCAGTTAGAATCAATGAACTAGAAATCCAGACAGTAACATGGACACTACTAAAAGTATAGGGTGGAGTAAACAAATGAAAGTAAGGAACAGTTTAATCTCATCTCCACTGTCTTCTTATTTCCTTTCTTACTTAACTTCTGTGATCCTAATTATAACTGTTCTTTTACGTACATTTAGACTCCCTTGTCCTTCTCTCTGTGTGGTATTAACCTCCCTATTGGAATCAGAATTTAAAAAATTTTATTGGTATTTTTCCATTACCATTTAGCCCCCTTATATTTCTCTTCCACTGCAATCTATGTCCATGAGTCGTTTTTCCTTTTGGCTCAGTCCCTATACCCCTAACCTCCCCACCCCTTAGCTGTCATCCTGCTCTCTATCTATATGAGTCTGTTTCTGTTTTTCTGGTTAGCTCATGAGATTCCACATATGAGTGAAATCATATGGTATTTGTCTTTCTCTGACTGGCTTATTTCACTTAGCATCATACTCTCTATTATGTCACAAAAGGTAAGATTTTCTTCTTTTTATGGCCTAGTAGTATTCCATTGTGTAAATGCACCACAGCTTGTTTATCCACTCATCTACTGAAGAACACTTGGGCTACTTCCATATCTTGGTGATTGTAAATAATGCTGCAATGGACAGAGGGGTGCTTATGTTCTTTCAAATTAGTGTTTTGGGTTCCTTTGGATATATTCCCAAAAGGGGATCACTGGGTCAAAGGCAGATTCATTTTTAATTTGGGGGGTGATATCTCTTTACTGCTTTCCACAGTGGTTGCACCAATCTGCCACAAACAGTGCAAAGACATTCTTCTTTCTTCACATCCTTGCCAGCACTTGTTTGATGATGGACATTCTGACTGGTATGAGATGGTATCTCATTGTGGTTTTAATTTGCATTTCTCTGATAATTAGTGACATTGAGTACCTTTTCATATGTCTGTTGGCCACCTGTATGCCCATCCTCTTTGGAGAAGTGTTGGTTCAGGTTCTTTGCCCATTTTTAATTGGGTTGTTTGGTTTTTTTTGTTTGTTTGTTTTTGTTTTTTTGGTGTTAAGTTTTGTAAGTTCTTTATAAATTTTGAATATTAACACTTTATTTGATGTATCAGGAATATGTTCTCCCATTCTGTGGGTAAACTTACATTTTTAGGAAGGAAGAAAGGAGATACATATTTAATATACGTGAGATTAAGTAAAAACCTATTGTCCTAATGTACTGAAAGTACCGTATAACCTCATAAAGTAACTAACCTTTGAAATACCCACATACTTGAGGTGGTGAACACACAATGCAATGTACAGATGATGTATTATAGAGTTGTACACCTAAAACCTACATAATTTTATTAACCAATTTCACCCTAGTAAATTCAATTAAAAAATAAAGCATCTAACATTTAGTGTGTACTTAGTGAAAAAGAAAAATCACACATTTCCCAGCTCTATTCACTGAAAATATCTAAAAATGATAGTCAAACTAATAACAAATATTAGTTGTTAAATTAATTGTTAATTTAAAGTCCAGATGACAGATTCTTAAAAAAAAATAATTTCCCACTAAAGTAAGCAAGGCCTTTTGAACAAATGTCCATCTCTAGATCTGGGACAGGAAATGTACAAGATAAGCTTAGAATATCTTTCCACATGAGTAAGTAAAGAACTATCAATGATTTTTATCATGTCTTAAGAACTCAGGAGCTAATTTCAATAGAATCCCACTGGTCAAAGATAGAACAATTTGAGCATCAATGAAGATAATAACTTCAATGGACTAAAACATATCAAATATGTTTTAAATCCATATATTCACAGTCATACAAAACAAAACAGAACAAATGTCATTGGTCATTTTGATATTTGTTAAGAATCAACTTGTTTTGAAAACTAATAAATAAAGGGAAAGAATCAAGTATTTATCCTGTCTTTTTCATATGAATGCACCTCAAGTAATTATACATCAGTGCATATAAACAGTTGATGAATGAAGTATGTCTGTTTAGGAGTACACAATCTAACAAATAAAGAAAAAAGTGATAAACTTAGAATATAACCATTTTGTAAGCCCTAATGAATCAATAGACTCAGGAAATAATTATCAATGATTTCTAATGCCACAAAAATAAAAATAACTGAATAATATTTAGTCTCCTTCTCTCATTCCAAATCAAACCTGAATTCAATTATATCTCTAGGTTTAATTACCAACTTATGGGCAATACAGAGGGATAAGAGAACATGATAGCCCATAGGGAATCAATCAGCAAAATAAAAAATATGGAACATCTACAGGATAAATGATTCAATTTCTTCAACAAAAGTTTTCAAGGTAAAAAAGAGCTAGAGAGGGAACCTATTGATTAAAGGAGACTTATGAGACATATCAAATAATTGTGATATATGGATTTGTTTGGATTCCAGTCAAATAAATGGATTGGAAGAAACTTAAAGACAGAAAAATATGTACATTGACTGGATACCTGAAAATATTAAAGATGTAAAATATCAGAGGGTTGCGTTGTTTCCAAGTTATTGTCTTTTAGAAATATATATTTAGGTGTTTACAGAGGAAATGATATGAAGTCTTAAATTTGCTTTACAACAATCTGGGTGGGAGAAAGAAGAGAGCTGGGGGATGGATGAAACAACATAGGCTGTAACTTGAAAATTATTGAGCCTGGGTGATGGGAACAAAGAGTTCTATCATTCTACTTTCTCTCCTTTTAATATATTTGAAAATTTTAATAACAAAATGTCCTAAATAGCTATAGCGGAGGGACAAAAATATAAACACCTAGAATGCTGAGTAATAAATTTATGAAAATAGAACATTCAAACATTAATGAAAGATATAATAGAAGACAAACAAATGAAAAAGCACACCATTGGGTAGTAAGCATCATTACAAATAATTTCCCTAACCCTTCTTCAAAATGTGGTCTAATAATAAGATGTGAACCCAATAAAAATACAGAAATGTTATTTTATACCAGATAAGCCAATTCGTGTAAAAATAAGTAAATATGATCCAGAAAATAGGGGAAGATGGGTAATAATAAGGGAACAAAGTCTACTAGATATTATAGTCTTATGGAACTAGTGGAAGGAAGAATAATCAGATCAATGCACATAGAATAGTACACATAGTATGTATCTATTTAGTAAAAAGGAGGGAAAAAAGTGCAAAAAACAGGTAAGTGCACTTTAACATGACTTTTGAAATTTGCATGTACTCATCCATTACTCATGCATTAATATATCCGCTACAGAAGGACAAATTTCAAATGGTGTATTTTGACTAAAGGATTTGTTTTAACTGACCACACATATAGTGAGAAATTTAATTGGTATGACATCAAGTGGTGCAGATTTTGAATCTCTGTGGGAGAAATGGGGGAGGACGGGAGAACCAAAAGAGATGACATCAAGTAACTGTGGGAGGGAGGAAATGGTTTCCCTCTTAGTCTTCCAAAGGAGCCTATAACAAAAAAAAAAAAAGATGGTTTATTATGAAAGAAAGAAATGAATATAGATGAAGCATAGAGCCTGAGTAGCAGGGGTGACATAAAGAATTATATCTACCTGCTATTTCTTTCCCTTTGTCAGGGGAGGGCATGATTTCCATGTTCATGAATTTCTAACTTAGAAGATATCCATGCTAAACAAAGATCATAGCTTATAGAACAACATAGTCTTTTCAAGGAAGACATGTATCTGGTCAAGCTGTTAGAAACACCAAAAATCTCTCAGCGTGTGCCCCTTTGCTGTTCTGGAAGCTGTCAGTTCTTTGAAGCAAACTGTATTTTTTTGGGCAACACACCAAAGAGTGATGTAAACCTCAAAGCCTGACAAGCTGAATCCCAGTTCTAGCTTTTTCTCAGAAAACTTTGCTTTGTCCTATCAGAACAACTTTTAGAGGGCACAGAGGAACAGACTTTTATTGACTGTGTTAGAATATTCAAGAAAACCCAAGTTGAGAAAGAATTAATTAGGTATCTGAAACTCTTTAATTATAATAATATTTTTCTTAATATTTTCATGATTCTAGATGATAAATAACTAGAATGAGATCCTGCAGGACTGAAATGCAAAGAGTTCTGGAAAATAGATTTTATAGAAAAGTCTGCTGTTATTTTCAACTATATCTTAAATATATTAAGACAGTATTTTGTTAAGTGCCTCCTCTGCCCTTGGCACTAGTATTAGGGAGGGTTATAATGAAGACTAAAATAAGTCCCTGCTCACAAAGAACATATAATTTAGTAATATGTATGTATGTATGTATGTATGTATGTATATGTGTGTGTATGTGTGTGTGTGTATACCAATAATGACAAGATAATATAAACTAAGAGCACATGAATGGTGGAAATAAGTAAATTCCCACAGTAAGTAAATTTACACATCATTTAAACACAGAAAAAAGAGAAACATGAGTCACCGATTCCATGTGAAATTTTATCTTGAACCACTGAAAGCTGGGGAGGAAGGGTCAGTTCTTACTGCTTCTTCCAATGCCTTTGATGTTGGGACCAAGATATATTATAGAAAATACATTTCTATAGCTCTTCCAGAAAAATTCTGTGAATAATATGGAAAATAAATGTCTCAGAATATTGTAAATTCAGAGGATAGCCCCTTTATTTTTGTGAAAAATAAATATACTATAATGAATAAATTGATAGTTTCTTTTTATTAAATTTACAAAAAATAGCAAAGACAGATGAAACAAACAAAAACTTGGAGGCTTAAAAACAGAAAGACAGCTTAGTCAGAGTACATTTTAGGTTACATTAAGTACCTTCACTTGGTAGGTTACATAGAAGGCAAAGAAAACATTCTTGCATTGTGCAAATGAACAGGTGAGCAATAATGTGAAATCTTGCAACACCTTGTAAAATTGGCACTGAGTTTTCCATCAGAAAAAAGAAAAGTGATTCCAATTTGTAAATGCTGCAAATAAATTTAGGCTGTTTTGGAACTTCAAATTACATATTAATTTGGTTTATATAATCATGTAAACTCTTCCCTATGCTACGAAATCAAGGCAGTAGAAATTATCAGTATTTTGGTTATAGTTCAATAGGAATGTATAAGTAAGACAAATGGATAAATATAACTTGTCTGCTCAAAAGATATTCTGAAACATTCTATGAGGTGATACTAGAGAAAACTGTTTAAAGTTGGAGTCCATGTTCTTTTGGTTAGCTATTATAAAAATAATATGATAAAAATGTTCAATCAAATATTAATAAAATAAAGGCAATTATAAATTCAATAATATGTTGAACAAACTAGCTCTGAAAATGTATGGCAAATTGGCATTTTCATACATTGTTGATGTAAGGGTTCATTGAGGCAGTTAATAATATGTATTATTCCAATTAATAATATGTATTAAAAGCTTCCAACATGTTTAAGCCTATTTATTTATTATTCCTACCACTGAGAATCCATCGATCCAAAAAACTAGAAATGTTTTGGGAATTTTATGGTTAAATATCTCACTAATGAAATAAGTCCTTCTCTTCAATCTAAATGAACTAATGTAGTTACCACTGGACCAGGGACAATGCCCCATGCAT